>JAMFTG010000112.1:30000-242500 GCA_023974075.1 Chaenocephalus aceratus | reverse complement strand
TCCAGCAGGATGTCCACTTTCTGCATCCTCATCCTCAAGGCCGTCTCGATGAACACCGTGGCATCGGGTGAGTAAGGGGTCGTGTCAGAAGAGACCGGGTCGTGATAAACCCACTGGACGCTCCTCAGGATCTCCCGTTCGGATACAGAAGCGGAGATCTTCTCTAGGAGCAGCTTCACGTCACACAATCCACCGGCCACATAATCCTTAAAGCCAGAAACGGTGATTATACTGCCCTGGATTTGAATCTCGACCGCGTGCTTCCTTTTGATCATATCCAGACATAGCCTGTGGTAGTCGGACATGTTCCTCACACACCTGTGCTCCAGTTTCTCCTCGACTTGTCTCCCGGTGACCTTCTTCCCAAAAGCTATATCGACCCGAATGAGATCAGCGGGATACCCTGCAAACACAAACAACTGGAGGGTGTTGGCTGCTTTGATGGCGTCCAGCAGGGAAGCATCGAAGCTCTTCTTCACCGCGGGACTCTTCTCAGAACAGCTTGGAGAGGATTTATGTTGGCTCATTTCCTTGGATAGCTCCAAAGCCTTTTGCAGCTGTTCCTCCTCATCCTCCAGCGAATAATGGCTCGTCTCCATGGAGTACTGGATCGCTAGGGATAGTTGGGCATCTTCTTCAAAGTCGCTAGACAGGCCCACAGCTCCTTCACTCTGCAGGAGTAACCCACTGGGATTGTTCCCTACAGCTGAGGGCTGGGAAGAATCAGCAGCTGTCCCAGACAAGTCCTGGTCCGTCAGACTGGTTGGTTCCGCTGCCGAGTACAAGTCAACGTCGTCCATTTCAGCGGGATTGTTGGAATTGGAGGCGGGATCTTCAGGTTTGTCGTCGACAGCCGAGGCGATTTTCTTTGCAGCTTCTAAAAGACCGATAGGAGAGGTAAAGGAACATGTTTAAAACTGCACAGAAATATATATTTATTCCACACATGGCAGTTATTTTAAAACATGTACACTTTACAAAACATGTACTGGTTATTTTTTATAGCGCATGGTGGAAAGGAGCAAGGAGAAGAACATCTTATTTGACCTGCCCCTTCTTAAAAAAATAATCAAAAGCAATATTCTTTCTGTAACAGTTGCTTACAAATACTGAAACATAAAACCAGAACACAATCAAAAGCCAACTTCATACTGTCTAATTAGGCTTTCTTTATTATTTGTATTAAAGGTCCCATGTCATGGCCATTTCTACTGATCATATTTCCATTGTTGAGGTCTACTAGAATAGATTTATATTGTTCAATGTTCCAAACTCACATTGGTTTCTCAAACAGCATCTCTGTTTAGTCTGTGTATTCACTCTCTGTCCTAAACGGCTTGTTGGAGCTCCTGCCCCCCCCCCCCCCTTCCCCCTCCCTGTGAGCCCAGTGGCCGTAATAATTCCACTTCTTTAGAGACACACACATCTGCGTTAAATATGGAGGAATGATTGTGGAGATGGATATCACCGTTACCTGGAGCTCCATGTTGATCCACATGCATTGAATCAGATCTTAATTCCTGAGGAGAACTATCTGAAGACACTTTGGGGAAGTTTCTGCCGGACATCATGTTCCATGCCGTGTCAAAGACGTCCTGAAATAAAAAAACATGTGTGACACCGTCGATCTATTTACAGACCTGAGAAGGAGCTGCACCAAAATAATCAATCCCAGAATCCGGATTTTCCAGTATTTCTTTAATCGGTCGGACATTGAGAGAGAGAGAGTGAGAGAGAGAGATGCGTAGTGAGAGAGAGAGAGAGGAGTGAGAAGAGTTGGTAAGAGAGAGATGAGATGGAGAGAGAGGAGAGTGAGAGAGAGAGAGAGAGAGTGAGAGAGAGAGGAGTAAGAGAGAGAGTGAAGAGAGTGAGTAAGAGAGAGAGTGGAGAGAGAGAGAAGGGGAGTGAGAGAGAGAGAGTGAGAGAGTAGAGAGAGAGTGAGAGGAGTAGAGAGAGAGAGAGTGAGAGAGTAAGAGAGGAGAGTGAGAGTGAGTAAGAGAGAGAGTGAGAGAGAGTGAGTAAGAGAGAGTGAGAGAGAGTGTGAGAGAGTGAGTAGAGAGAGTGAGAGAGAGAGAGGGAAGAGTGAGAGAGTGAGTAAGAGGAGGGAGTGAGAGAGAGAGAGAGTGAGAGAGAGAGAGAGTGAGGAGAGAGTGAGTAAGAGAGAGAGAGAGTGTGAGAGAGAGAGAGAGGAAGAGAGAGAGAGTGAGAGAGTGAGAGAGAGAGTGAGAGTGAGAGAGAGGAGAGTGAGAGAGTGTGAGAGAGAGTGAGCGAGAGTGAGAGAGTGTAAGAGAGAGTGAGAGTGAGTGAGTAAGAGAGGTGAGAGATGAGTGTAAGAGAGAGCGAGTGAGAGAGAGAGAGTGAGTGAGTAAGAGAGAGCGAGAGTAAGAGAGGAGAGAGAGTAGAGAGAGGAGAGTGAGAGAGAGAGAGAGAGAGTGAGTAAGAGAGAGAGAGTGTGAGAGAGAGAGAGAGAGAGAGGAGTGAGTAAGAGAGAGAGAGAGAGTAGAGAGAGAGGAGAGTGAGAGAGAGTGCGAGAGAGAGAGAGGTGAGAGAGAGAGAGAGTGAGAGAGGAGTAAGAGAGTGAGAGAGAGAGAGAGTGAGGAGAGAGAGAGTGAGTAGAGAGAGGAGAGAGTGAGTAAGAGAGAGGTGTGAGAGAGTAGAGAGAGAGAGTAAGGAGTGAGAGAGTGAGAGAGAGAGAGAGAGAGTGAGTGAGTGAGTAAGAGAGAGAGAGTAAGAGAGAGAGAGAGAGCGAGAGAGAGAGTGTGAGAGAGAGAGAGTGAGAGAGAGAGTGAGAGAGTGAGAGAGAGAGAGAGAGAGAGAGTGAGAGAGTGCGAGAGGTTCCAGGTTGTTGTGTTGTATTCAGGAGATATTTGCCTGGTTCCAATGATCCTACCTTAACATAAAGCTCTATTTCCACTCGGGTTGATGAGGGTTTTACACTAGCATTATAGTTACATTTAGAACAGATACAAAATGTGCGATTAATCGCGATTCTAGGACATCGTGCGACAGCCCGAGAAAATGTAAAATAAAAGCTAAACGGTAACATGGACAATGATACTCGTGAGAATTGAAAGTGAACCCAAATAAAAGCCAAATTAAAAAGTGTATATGCTTTTAAACATTGCAAGGGAGTTCGATGAAGGACAACCAATATACCCGGCCAATGGCGCGCAAGTGTGTGAGAACTCAACAATGAACACAATGGAAAAACAAATAGGAAAACTACGTCCCATCGTTACCTGGTGCGCGAGGTGCTGCCAGGGCACCGCCTTCAGATTGATGTACACCTGAAACTTCTTGTCCATCTCCTTCAGGATGTGCTGGCAGTCCGCCTCTTCTAAAAAGCGCGTCACCCCTGGAGCGTTCACTGTGATGACTCTGGTGCAGATAGAGGTCACCACGTCCTGCAACACCTCCTCAGCCATCTGACAAGCGGTGGCATGGCCATGGATCTATCAGGAACATTCACAGAGGTAGACAAAAGGTGAAACAATTGACTGAGACGAGGTTTTTTTTTTAAAGCAATGCTAAAGGGATAGACATTGAGTACTGCTTTCTGTTCCTCCATGTTGTGACGGTGTGACTCCCTCTCTTGGATATCAGGAACTAGTTGATGCTCTGTATGTGATGACTACTTCCATTCTGGAGAGGATCAGAAACACATGGATCCTGAGATTGAAGCTCAAGCCGGGGACCAGGGATTATTAACATGTATTTCAAAAAAGTCCGAATATTGAGATTTTGAGAAAAAGTCATAATTTTGAGGAAAAATTCATAATTTTGAGGAAAAAGTCATAATTTTGAGATATTGAGAAAAAGTCATAATTTTGAGAAAAAAAGCATAATTTTGAGAAAAAAGTCATAATTTTGAGGAAAAATTCATAATTTTGAGGAAAAAGTCATAATTTTGAGATATTGAGAAAAAGTCATAATTTTGAGAAAAAAAGCATAATTTTGAGAAAAAAGTCATAATTTTGAGGAAAAAGTCATAATTTTTTAGAAAAAATTCGTAATTTTGAGAAAAAAATTCATAATTTTGAGGAAAAAGTCATAATTTTGAGATATTGAGAAAAAGTCATAATTTTGAGAAAAAAAGCATAATTTTGAGAAAAAAGTCATAATTTTGAGGAAAAAGTCAGAATTTTGAGAAAAAATTCGTAATTTTGAGAAAAAAATTCGTAATTTTGAGGAAAAAGTCATAATTTTGAGGAAAAAGGCATAATTTTGAGAAAAATACATAATTTTGAGAAAAAAGTCATGATTTTGAGATATTGAGAAAAAGTCATAATTTTGAGGACAAATTCAGAATTTTGAGGAAAAAGTGATTTTTAGAAAAAGTCATCATTTTTATAAAAAGTCATAATTTTGAGAAAAAAGTCATGATTTTGAGATTTTGAAAAAAAGTCAGGATTTAGAGAAAAAAAAAACTCAGTATTGTGTTCATGACAGGATGTATGATTACAAGAAGCAGAATTCCTCCATGTTGTGACTGTGTGACTCCCTCTCTTGGATATCAGCCTGTGAAGGACACTGCTCAGGAACTAGCTGATGCTCTGTATGTGATGACTGCTTCCATTCTGGAGAGAATCAGAAACACATGGATCCTGAGGTTGAAGCTCAAGCCGGGGACGAGTGATAACATAATGGATGAAACAATTTACTGAGTCAAGTTTCTTTTTCAAAAGCAATGCTAAAGGGATAGTTTTTAAAGTGGGGTCGGATGAGGTACATTTAGAAGCAGCAAAATGTATATAAGCCAACTAAAACAAGGCCGACATAAAGAAGATAATCAATATCAGTTTAGGTCACGATATATCTAGAACAGGGGTGTCCAAACTACGGCCCGGGGGTCAAATGCGGCCCGCGGACCATTTTGAATCGGCCCTCAGCAAATTCAAAAAGTATAATGGAATATGGTCAACAAATTGTGCTGGTCTAATATTGTACTTCTTAAATATATCTGTAAACATATATTACACAGTAGCATTCATGTGTTAATAAGCCCACTTTTCAAATGAATGCAGTCAATTCAAGTTGGAAACATTTTATAATATATCTTAGTTGATAAGAAAAAAGCCCAATGACTTATTTACACAACAAGCTTGAAATAAACCCTTCCTATTTCTCCTTATTATAATCAATCTGAGGCTTCTGGTTTAAGCTACCAACACTCGGAAGCATCATTTACCTACATTTGATTGATTTAGCTAACTTATAACGGAACTTAAGAGGCAATATACCTCTAGACCAGTGCTTCTCAAACTCTTTCATACCAAGGACCACTTAACCAATAAAAAAACACTCGCGGACCACCTAGCTCCACAAATATCCAAAAACACATCGTTTTTTACAAGTCGCCTGAAAATGGTACAAACAAGTGGCAACATGTGTGATGAAGGTGTTTATCTGGGCTATATCATGCAATCGAAATTGAAACTTAAGCTCGCTCCATTGCGGAGATATTCCCGCGAGAGTGCGGAAAACTTAAATAAATTTATTTATTTCAAATGTGAAATTTTACGAATATACTCACGTACCACTAGGGGGCGCTCACGGACCACACTTTGAGAAGCACTGCTCTAGAGCAGCGTTTCCGCCAGGGGGGCGTCTTGCCGTCATTTGACGCCTTTATTCAGCTCGGGACGCCCTGAACGCGAGCGTCCAAAAATATTAATAATTCGAGAGAAGATCGAGAGTTTTTATCGCTTGAAATTACGAAAAGGAAAAAGGACACGGACATCCCTCTGTTGGAGGGGCGAAGGAGTCTGGTGGGATTCTTTTCGGAGTATTGAAGACCGTTTTCCCGACATCGAAGGTGCCTGCTCCAGGACAACACAGAACGTGCGCAATTTGGACGCGATGAGCGGGGGGGGGGGGGGGGGGGGGGGTTTTAGTGGAGCACGCGCGTGAGCTGCGAGCGCCGGAGCCTCGCAGCGGCAAAACTGAGGCTCCGTGGTAAACTGTGGTGACATGAAGAGCCGTTTGGGAGCCGACACAGCCGGCGCTTTAAGAGAGCCGAGCCAAATTAACCGGCTCACTAACGTAAACAGACAGTATCTATAAGGGACGGCTCAAGTCAAAATTCATGCATGTCACTCACTCAAGTACCCCTGACATGAGAGCCATGCAAGTTTTCCTTTTGTAGCAAGCAGCAAAAGAATTGTAACATGACGTGTTTGAGTTCCTTTGCCTACTTAATATCGCACTTACTTAAAAAAAAAAGTACGGTAATATTGTTTTGCTATTTTAATATTTATTCTATTTTCTCTCGTTTTAACTGTAAAGCGTCTTTGAGCACCTGAAAATGCGCTTGGAAATTAAATGTATTATTATTATTCTGACTTCAACTATACGAAATGTCACTTTGAAACGGCAAAAGAAACCAATAAGACTGTAGCTAGAAAACCAGTGCACTGCAGTCTTCCTCCAGTGATATTGATTGAGCGACACTTACCTTTAACCCACACACGTCCTCTGCTTCTAGGGGGAAGATGGACACTTGGTTCATGTCAGCCATCAGCTGGTGACGATGGATCTGGATGTATTTCAGCATGCCTGGCTCCATGGGGATAACAGTCTCCCTTTCAATGGGTGTTGTGAGAAAGCCCATAATTGCAGTCTGCTTCTCACTCTCCATCCCTTTCAGAGTGAACGCATCGATATTCCCTTCTCGCTCCGACACCTTTACAGAGCAGAAACTCAGAGCCTGCACAAACTCTGTCCACTCTCTGCAATATAGCATGGTCTCAAACTCTGCGTCCACCGGTATGGTGAAGTGAGAAAGCTGGGATTTTAAAAAGCTACAAGCCTCGTTGGCAGAGTTTTGGGATAGCGAGGTTACCGAGACTTTGCAATCTGACACGGTGTACAAAGCAGGTGACGCAGGTTGATTTACGGTCTCCAGTAGTCGCCCTTTGACATCTTTCCTTGCAAGGAACTGAGCCTCTTCTGGCTCGAGAGTCAAAGGAATCTCGGCCATTTTGCCGAAACAGTCCAAGATGTCGTGTTTTATCTGCTCAACCCTTTGTCTGTCAGTTCCTTCGATGTGCACGCCGTTGTCTTTAATGTGGATGGTGAAATTCGGGTGTGCCTTTTTAGTGTCCTTTAGAAAGATGCTTTGTTGAAGCACTGAGAGTTTTAGTGGGTCAGCAATAGCAACATGGCTTGAGAGTATTAATTCAACCTCCTCCATTTGATCCATGACTTCCTCTGCGGCTACTTCTACTTCTTCTGCGTGGACGACAAGAGGCTTTAAGGACATCTGAGAGAGAGTCTGGCTGTTTTCATGGACCACCACTGGAGGACTGGTCTGCATCGGGATGTCCTCCTCGTTTCTCTCAGGCGTGTCTCGGCCTCCAGTTGCAGAGTCTTGTGAAGTTAGACTTTCTGCGGGTTGAAGAAAGTCGAAGTACGGCTTCACGACCAGGTCATTACCGTCCAGTTTGTGCGTGAGATCCAGGATATGGCCTAAAGCTGTTGGAAGAAACATAAACATTACTTTAGGACATTGACAGAAGCTTAATCTAAACCTCAACACAACACATGAGCATATAGGTTGGGATATTATTACACGTACTGATATACACCTGAACATCAGCAGGAGAGGACTCTTTAAAGTAGAGACACTACATACTGATCTACACCTGAACATCAGCAGGAGAGGACTCTTTAAAGTAGATACGCTACATACTGATATACACCTGAACATCAGCAGGAGAGGACTCTTTAAAGTAGAGACGCTACATGCGGATATACACCTGAACATCAGCAGGAGAGGACTCTTTAAAGTCGAGACACTACATACTGATATACACCTGAACATCAGCAGGAGAGGACTCTTTAAAGTAGAGACGCTACATACTGATATACACCTGAGCATCAGCAGGAGAGGACTCTTTAAAGTAGAGACACTACATACTGATATACACCTGAACATCAGCAGGAGAGGACTCTTTAAAGTAGAGACACTACATACTGATATACACCTGAACATCAGCAGGAGAGCACTCTTTAAAGTAGAGACACTACATACTGATATACACCTGAACATCAGCAGGAGAGGACTCTTTAAAGTAGAGACACTACATACTGATATACACCTGAACATCAGCAGGAGAGGACTCTTTAAAGTAGAGACACTACATACTGACATACACCTGAACATCAGCAGGAGAGGACTCTTTAAAGTAGAGACACTACATACTGATATACACCTGAACATCAACAGGAGAGGACTCTTTAAAGTAGAGACACTACATACTGATATACACCTGAACATCAGCAGGAGAGGACTCTTTAAAGTAGAGACACTACATACTGATATACACCTGAACATCAGCAGGAGAGGACTCTTTAAAGTAGAGACACTACATACTGATATACACCTGAACATCAGCAGGAGAGGACTCTTTAAAGTAGAGACACTACATACTGATATACACCTGAACATCAGCAGGAGAGGACTCTTTAAAGTAGAGACACTCTTTAAAAGGTTGTACAATCTAAAACTTACACTCATATTTGACAAAGGACACCTTGGCTGTTCCCTCTGCAAGCATCGTCACTTCCTTCACTTTCTGATCCCCTCCTCGCTTGGTCTCAAAGTACAAAGTGAGCAGGTCTGCAGTGGTGCCAGGATGCAGATTCTCCAGCAAGAGCGAGTCCGTTTGCTCAATCTGTTCAAGAGTTACGACCGCGCCGTCGAGTTTCCTCTGAGAGATCTTAGCACTTAGGTTTTGGAAATCTACAAAACACAAAAATATATTAAAGGTCACTTATTATGCAAAATGCACTTTCTCATGTCTCTTCTACATCAACATGTGTCCCCTCTTCTTCATGTCTCTTCTACATCAACATGTGTCCCCTCTTCTCCATGTCTCTTCTACATCAACATGTGTCCCCTCTTCTTCATGTCTCTTCTACATCAACATGTGTCCCCTCTTCTTCATGTCTCTTCTACATCAACATGTGTCCCCTCTTCTTCATGTCTCTTCTACATCAACATGTGTCCCCTCTTCTCCATGTCTCTTCTACATCAACATGTGTCCCCTCTTCTTCATGTCTCTTCTACATCAACATGTGTCCCCTCTTCTTCATGTCTCTTCTACATCAACATGTGTCCCCTCTTCTCCATGTCTCTTCTACATCAACACGTGTCCCCTCTTCTCTATGTCTCTTCTACACCAACATGTGTCCCCTCTTCTTCATGTCTCTTCTACATCAACATGTGTCCCCTCTTCTCCATGTCTCTTCTACATCAACATGTGTCCCCTCTTCTCTATGTCTCTTCTACACCAACATGTGTCCCCTCTTCTTCATGTCTCTTCTACATCAACATGTGTCCCCTCTTCTTCATGTCTCTTCTACATCAACATGTGTCCCCTCTTCTTCATGTCTCTTCTACATCAACATGTGTCCCCTCTTCTCCATGTCTCTTCTACATCAACATGTGTCCCCTCTTCTCCATGTCTCCTCTACATCAACATGTGTCCCCTCTTCTTCATGTCTCTTCTACATCAACATGTGTCCCCTCTTCTTCATGTCTCTTCTACATCAACATGTGTCCCCTCTGTGTCAAGAGACTCAGAAAATCTTTGCTCCTGAAACTTTCACTCTTTTTGATCCATTTATATAAAAACCTGTCTGAAAATGAGCTGATCAGATTTTGGCCACTTAATGATGTCATAAAGATTGTTTGGCTTGTGTAGCCATTAGCCAATCAGCAACCAAGGTAAGTACTGTGGTGTGAAAGCGCCCATTGAGTTCTTTGTAACCAAGTCTCTCTCAGAGGGGCGTGGGGAGGGGCTCCTTATTTTCATCTGAAGTAACAGACAGAGAATCAGCACTTTGGAAACAGGGCTGAAACAGAGGGGGTTATGGGTAATGCTGCAATGATCTGTTTGGTGTTTCAGCCAATCAGAGACAGGTTCTGTATATATCTGAGAGCTATAATATATTGATGAAGGACAGTATAAAAGGAGAACATATGTGTAAGGATGAAAGCACCTTTTGATAAGGGTTGGCTGAGGTGAAGGAGGAAGAATTCTCTCCCAGCTAAGGGATACAGGGTGTAGTCCGGCATGTTCAACCCCATCATGATCTCCACATAGAGCTCCACCATCTCACTGCTTGTGCTCGGTTTGATCCCCCGAAGAAGGAGTCGACATCGGTCCTTCGAGGCTGGCTTCCTCACACTCAGCTCCACATTGTGCAGAACGTGGTGTTCTTTAAACAGGACTTGGGCTGCAGCTGTGGAAAAGATCACGGAAGGAAGAATTAGCATACAGAACTTTAATGGTACATTCATTTTCTTGAATGCGCATATTCTTCCAACAACATGTGTTCTACTTTAATGTTCTAATTATAAAACATATCATATATATTATTCTGAAATGGACCAATCTGCACAATGACTACTTTAACTATATTTTGATGCTAATACTTTTCTACTTTTACTTTGATCCCATGTTGGCATATAGTTACTAATTGTCCCAAGCATTAAACTTGTTTGATGAGGTTGGTACATAATAGTTAGAACAATTCAAAGAGAGGCCAAACTAAGAACCAGCGATGTATTCTGCATCATGGCGTGCTTCTTGCATGCTCTACCCCCTCAGAAACAAAAGGGGTCTTTCCAGTAAGTCAGTGCAGGACACAATCATGTATGTGTGCACCTGATTCTCTGGATTTCGTCCAGAGTTTAAATGAGAAAAGTTTAGACACACCTTCTCATTCGAAGGTTTTAATTTATTTTCTACATTGTAGATTAATACTGAAGACATCAAACCTATAAAACAGTGTTTCTCAAACTTTTTTTTTTTTTTTTTCCCATACCAAGGACCACACAGATATCCAAATTCACATCGTTTTTCTAGAACAGATTAGAAATCGCCTGAAAATTGTACGAACAAGTGGCAGCATGTGTGATGAAGGTGTTTATCTGGGCTATATCATGCAATTGAAGGTGAAACTTAAGCTCGCTCCATTGCGGAGATATTCCCGTGAGAGTGCGGAAAACTTAAATGTATTTATTCATTTCAAATGTGAAATTGTACCAATATACTCACGGACCACTAGGGGGCGGTCACGGACCACCAGTGGTCCGCGGACCACACTTTGAGAAGCACTGCTATAAAAGAACACATATGGAATTATCTAGTAAACCAAAAAAAATCCAGAATGTGATTTCTATTTTAGTTTCTTCAAATTAGCCCCCTTTTGCCTCGATGCAGCTTTGTGTGTGCAAACATATCAAAATAATCAAAAACCATTGAATGAGAAGGTGTGTCCAAACGTTGGACTGGTACTGTGTGTATATATATATATATATATATATATATATATATATGTGCAATTTAAATTAATGTTGACAATAATACTGCTGCAATCTCCTGTTTTGCAAAGCTGTCACTTTCACCTAGAAATGGAGATGAGGAACGTTTCAAAATAAGAGCAGCTACAGTCGGAGGATAACAAATATATGAATGATATATGCATCAGTACCTTCTGTTTCTTCAAACACCATCACAGCGCGGTCTCCCGTCTTCTCCACGGAGACGAGCTGACCTCCACCGGAGCGCCGCTTATTCTCAAAGTAGAGAAAGAGCAGCTCTTCATCCACGGCTGCAGGCAGACCCAGAACCTCCACCGTCCGCTCCTCCAGGCTTTCAACCGGCATCCTGAGAAAACACATGCCTTGTTTAAAAGCTTACTGACTTTATGTTATACCTGTAAACCTGAGCTTTCATACGTCCTTTTCTGAGCCCGATTGGTATGGCAGAAATGTGTTAGTACACAATTGTAATGGCTCTCCTTGTAGAAATTATTATCTGATTTACAATTTTCTTTTTTATTAAATATTGGTCACACTAGAAAAACAATTTCTTTTTATTTTAGGTGACATTTCGCTGCTCCCCTAAACGATTTTTAAAAACGTGTAAATAATGCAGCCTTATGTACTGTATCACGCTGTTGTATAATTGCCATATTAACATATCATTTTCCACTCTCTAATGACAAAACACACTAAAACGCAGGATATTTTACAATAGAGAGGCGAAGTCCCGCCCATCTACTTCTAGGGCTGCTCAATTAATCGTATTTGAATCTCGATTACGATTTTGGCTTGCAACGATTACGAAAACAATGTAATAAAACGATTATTATTAAAAAATATATTTGTATTGTGTTTTCAGTTGAATTATACTTAAAGTTCAGGTAAATACAACAAACTTTTCTTTTTCAATAAACGGATGTTTTCAAAGTAAATGGATAATCGTTTTTAATAATCGTGATATCAATTATTGACCCAAATAATCGTGATTATGATTTTTGCCATAATCGAGCAGCCCCATCTACTTCCGCCCCATGGGACCTTATTTCTGAAAAAGTATGTATTGAAGTCAATGGGGAGAGAAAACGTATCTTTCCATCCCGTTTGAATTGTGCCACGAATTACACATCTGATGTTTGTATCTTAAAAAATAATTCCCATGTCAAAAAAGTCACAGTTTGTCGTAAAACTGTTGAAATATAAGACGATGAAAAATACGCAACTAGAAAGACTACAAATCCCAGAGTCCCGGTCCCGCACGCTGGCTCTCACAGAACCGACTGACTCCCCTTGTATGTATGCACAGCTCTCAACGTGCCCAGACTTGGAGTGATTTTCACCTCTTTTAATACTTTCCGCCTCGTTCTGAGAGAAAGAAGTGAAATGTTTCAACGTGACGCCGTCTGCGTGTGTGGTGTGAGATGGGAGATGTAGTTCATTCAGCGGTTTCACACAAACAAAGTATTACTTCACAGTTTTACGAGACATTTTATTTTTTTGACTTTGGCAAAATGATCTTTTAAATTGACAACCAGCATATACGTAATTCGTGGCACAATTCAAACGGGATCAAAAGATAATCTTTCTCTCTCCATTGACTTCAATACATACTTTTTTCAGAAATAAGGTCCCATGGAGGAAAGGGAGGGACTTCGCCTCTTTATACTTAAGACAATACATATTTTAAATAATAGGTTTTAGTCTGTAGTAACACATGCAACTTTGCATTTGATTAAATGTATTATTGAACATGACATTCATTGGATTTCTTTTGTATTTTAATAAAAATCGGACTACATTGTTAACAATACATATTGGTTATTATATAAGGTTTAATTATACCATACTTCCACACACTTGTGCGAAGGACTATATATATGATAAGATAACTGTGTTGATTCAATTCCATGCAACTTTTTAAAAGTATATTTCTGGTAAATCAATACAAACATTGGTAAAATCACACGATTTGTTCTGTTTTGTAGCAAAAGGAAGATGTTTACTGATAACCTTACTTCATTAACAACAGTGGTGTAAAGTAACATTTGCTGTACTGTACTTAAGTATATTGTAGAGGAACTATACTTGAGTATTTCCATTGCATGCTACTTTGTGCTTCTACCCCACTACAGTTCAGAGGTACATGGTGTACTTTTCCTCCACTACATGTATTGAATACCTTTAGTTACTTCACAGATCTGGATGAAAGATGTGAAATATAATCAAGTGTTGAATCAGACTTTAGTTCCACCTGGAGTAAATCCACCAGCTACCCTGCAGTCTACAAAGTACTTCAGACTAGCTGCACCTTTACCAGCTTTGAGAACACTTTAAAGATCAATCATTATAAAACATATCATATATATTATTCTGAAATGGACCAATCTGCACAACGACTACTTTTACTGTCTTTCACTATATTTTGATGAGAATACTTTTCTACTTTTACTTGAGGAACATTTTGAATGCAGGGCTTTCACTGTAACAGAGTATTCCTACACTCTGGTACTTCTACCTTTACTCAAGTACAAGATCTGAATACTTCTACCTTTACTCAAGTACAAGATCTGAGTACTTCTACCTTTACTAAGCACAAGATCTGAGTACTTCTACGTTTACTCAAGTACAAGATCTGAGTACTTCTTCCACCTCTGATAAACAACACTAACTTATTTTTATTTACATTTTGACACCACACTTTGAGCGTAATACCAGCATGTCTGCAGTATTTAACGCTATTTTAAGGATTTCTTCGCGTATAAGTGGACAGTTTCGAAATCAGCCATAGTAATTGTGGCCTACACACAACACTGTGCGACGCTAGCCGACAGGAAGCTAGGCCTGTAGAACAGCTAACGTCACAGTAATCAAAAAGCCTCATATATATCAGTGTATTTGCTGCACACACACATTACATAACAGTGTTTGGTTTCCTTCTGCGTAGTTTATCATGTATTTCTGAGAAAGTGAAAGTATGTAGCCACAGTTGCTATTTTCTTTAGAGACGGTATGAAGCTGTATTTAAGTGCAAACGCTTTTTAACATTACGACCGAATAATAAAAATATATTTCCACGAAGGATTATCAGGGTTTTTAAAGCATTACTTACCTGTGCTACAAGGAAAACATATGCTAAAGTCGTTCGGTCCAAACGGGTTAACCAGGATTGTAAACACTTCCGTGTTGTGCTGCGTATTGACCAGCAGGGGGCGGCGTCACTTAAAGGGGAACACACCGTTTATCAGGACTGTGTTTTACTCAAGATTCAAGGCTTTTATTGTCATTTGTACATAGCTACAGAGTAGTTATAACAATGAAAATTTGAGGCCACAGGCTCCTCTAACAGTGCCACGCAATAAAACAGATCAAATAGTGCAAGTAAATACAAATAAAATAGAATATAATGGAAATTGTGCATAATAGTCTATTTCAAGAGTACATGAACCTCACACCACCATGGATAAATATAACGCAAATTTATATTGGTGTTATTGAACCAGAGGTGGTATAAGTACTCAGATCTTGTACTTGAGTAAAAGTAGTAGAAGTACTCAGGTCTTGTACTTGAGTAAAAGTAGTAGAAGTACTCAGATCTTGTACTTGAGTACAAGTAGAAGTACTCAGATCTTGTCCTTGAGTAAAAGTAGAATGACTCAGATCTTGTACTTGAGTAAAAGTAGAAGTACTCAGGTCTTGTACTTGAGTAAAAGTAGTAGAAGTACTCAGATCTTGTACTTGAGTAAAAGTAGAAGTACTCAGATCTTGTACTTGAGTAAAAGTAGTAGAAGTACTCAGGTCTTGTACTTGAGTAAAAGTAGTAGAAGTACTCAAATATTGTACTTGAGTAATGGTATAAGTACTCAGATCTTGTACTTGAGTAAAAGTAGTAGAAGTACTCAGGTCTTGTACTTGAGTAAAAGTAGTAGAAGTACTCAAATCTTGTACTTGAGTAAAAGTAGAAGTACTCAGATATTGTACTTGAGTAAAAGTAGAAGTACTCAGATCTTGTACTTGAGTAAAAGTAGTAGAAGTACTCAGGTCTTGTACTTGAGTAAAAGTAGTAGAAGTACTCAGATCTTGTACTTGAGTACAAGTAGAAGTACTCAGATCTTGTCCTTGAGTAAAAGTAGAATGACTCAGATCTTGTACTTGAGTAAAAGTAGAAGTACTCAGGTCTTGTACTTGAGTAAAAGTAGTAGAAGTACTCAGATCTTGTACTTGAGTAAAAGTAGAAGTACTCAGATCTTGTACTTGAGTAAAAGTAGTAGAAGTACTCAGGTCTTGTACTTGAGTAAAAGTAGAAGTACTCAGGTCTTGTACTTGAGTAAAAGTAGAAGTACTCAGGTCTTGTACTTGAGTAAAAGTAGTAGAAGTACTCAGATCTTGTAATTGAGTAAAAGTAGAAGTACTCAGGTCTTGTACTTGAGTAAAAGTAGAAGTACTCAGATCTTGTACTTGAGTAAAAGTAGAATGACACACAATTATCCTTGCTTTTATTTATTGGTTTAATTCCATAATCTCGGGCTTTTTGGTGTCCGTCAGGAACTGAATTTCAAAATAAAAATAACCGGAAAGAGACGTAGGCATTTCGAGCGATTACCCAAGATCCTCAGCTATGGTTTTAAGCTCGCTTATTGGATGTTTTAGCCGCAATGCATGCTGGGATTTGGTGTTTATATGATATGAAATCCGGAAAACATTTTAAAAGAATAAAATAATACTTAATTCCGAGTGCTCTTGCTTTTCTCTTTGAAAGTCATCACATAACGGCATTGTAATACACGGTTCGGCTGCATTACATATTACAGATCTGCCGTAGTTCTTTATTTATAGAGCCCTGATGAGAAGACCTTTGGAAAAACTGAGAAAATGCCGCCGAAACTGAATACTTGACGTGGATCATAAATATATTCAACAATTAAACAACATCTTCAATTTCTCTTCACACAATACGTCTCCTTGCAGTATCAACACTAATTCGGCTGACTTTTACATTTGATCTAATTCACAGATAGGTTATATTTACACCATAACGGTGCACAGCTGATAGAAAAGGACTGTAGTTTTCAAAGATATTACTGATTTTCTTTGAATGTAAGAATGTAAATACTGAGTCTGAAATAGCAATATGCTGTAAAATGATGTGAAAGCATGAATAAAACGTGTCCTACACTAATAATACAAAGTTATTATGGCTGTGTGTACCTTGTGTGCACCGCCTAGTGGTTAAAGCACGTTATTGAATTATTGTTTTTATGTGTTATAATATAACACATAAAAACAATAATGTACTCTTAATATTTTTTCATCAAATATTATTTGAATATTTGAATACAAATATGAAGAGTACATACTTTCATAGGGGGAAAGTAGAAGGTCTGTGATAGAAATATAGAATATAAAAAATCAAGAAGATACTATAAGTGATCTCTTCAATAAAACAGTTTAGTGCATGATGTACAAAGATATTAATAGGAGGAGGTGCAAAACAGAAAAACGAATTAACCTTTATTTAAACATTAAATAACAGATTAAGGTCTTCTTTTAAATAAGAAAAAAACTTTGGGGGTATCTATCTACAGATAGATATTAAGCCTGACAAAGTACTTAACGTCTAATATATTGCTTTCCTGCAATGTTATCTATGTTGAAGCACTTATTTTAACTGATATTATACATATGAATTATACTCTTATGTATGTAGATAGAATAAGAAATGTGCAGAATATGACAGTTTAATGGTGGAGGTACACACATATTGATAGATGTCTTGTAATGCACTGTTGAGGAACCGGCTGTGACCCAAGTTTTTCATTCATTGCATAACTACACCGTAGTTGTGTATGATATGTCAATAAACCTTTGAAAATCTTAAAAGGGATGTGCAAAATAGCCATAATATACAGTCTTTAATTAACTATTAGTAGAGAATAATGAGTAATGAATATACTTTATTACTCGTTTCCATTCATGTCAATTGCAGATACATGTTTAGTCTTCTCAAGCACCAACTATCAAATATCTCTCCTGATTGTTGGCACTTGACAATCACCTTCCCTGAATTTTACTCAGGTGTAACTAAAGTCTGATTTAAGGGTTGTTTATATTTCACATAAGTAATCAGAATCTGCAAAGTAACTCAAATAAATGCAGTGGAGTAAAAATACCAGGTTAACCTCTGAATTGTCGTGGAGTAGAATTACAAAGTAACAATGAGCTGTCATGTGGGTATATATTAATGCTATATATTAATGCTTTGCATTATGGACACAAGCGATTTTCACCCATTTATTAATTATATGTTTTACATAACACCAATGTGTTTAATACTGGCAACTTCTAATTGTGGGAAAAACGAAAACGTTCAGTAGAGACGTCCCTTAGAACATTTTGCGAAACACAATAGCCAGCATGTGTAGTTCTGGGGGGGTGTTCGATTCCAGTTTTGGATAGGCTGGCGTGGTTTCGTTCCATTTCACACAGCTGTTTGACGCTCTGCGTCATACCTTACGGGGACTGTAGTCCTAAACGATAGCTGGGGATTATGGGTAGTGTAGTGTCTTCGGCCATCCTAAACTCAGAAATATTGACAATCGCAATGATGCTCGAAATGTCCCTTATAGGCCTACGTCTGTTTCCGGTTATTTTTATTTTGAAATTCAGTTCCTGACGGACGCCAAATAAGCCCGAGATTATGGAATTAAACCAATAAATAAAAGCAAGGATAATTGTGTGTTATTGGTGAGTAAATAACAGTGGAATTAGAAGGAAAAAATATTTAAAAATACAGATTTCCGTATCCTGAGGCTCTGAGCCCCATTTATTTTCCTCACAGACGGCAACAAAAGTCCGAAATTATACGATTTAAAATAAAAGCAATAATTGTGGCTTGATATTGAGTAAGAACATGTTTTTATGAACCACACAGCTTCCGGTCTCCCACGACCCGACCGGAGAAAAAGACGTGCTGCAGGCAGTAGAAATACATTGCTTTTAAAATCGTGCTGTGCAACACGAAAAAAAGAGGCAAATCGTGTTGGTGAACACGAATCAATAGATTAAAAATCGTGTTGGTGAACACGAAATGCCGTGAGACTGGGTTGGATGTGGGGGGGGCTGCGATGAATCCCACCAACCTGGACGACGCAGAGCTGCCCAGCGCTACTACCACATGGTAGTATTGGGTGTA
Organism: Chaenocephalus aceratus; assembly: GCA_023974075.1. NCBI lineage: Eukaryota > Metazoa > Chordata > Actinopteri > Perciformes > Channichthyidae > Chaenocephalus > Chaenocephalus aceratus. The sequence continues at coordinate 223,979 of JAMFTG010000112.1, read as the reverse complement.
CATGGGTGCTAGTGTGTGTTAAGATGAGAGATAAAAACCATCCCTTGATTGCAAAGTTAATCCTTGTGCTCCCTCCAGAGGGGGTTTCTCTCCCACACACTCCCCCCTCACTTGCTTCAAACACCCACATTGGACTCCTTTGTTTACTTCCTGAACATAATGACATCAACATGTAACACTTGGCTAGCGCTCCAAGTCATTGTCCGTGAAAGGATATATTTGTTTTTCTTGCCTGCCTCCACTTTGTACAAAGAACCTAGAAACTGTGAAAATATATCAATGAATAAAGAAAATATGGGCTGCATAAACAACAGCAAAACTATATTAAACAATCTGTTTCCAAACTTTATGCAAATACTTCACCTCCATTTGCATTTCAATCACTTTCCCTTTGTTACCTTTAATGTTTTTTTTTGCTCAATGTCCTGTGTTGTGTTGCTTATGGTTCTAGGGATTTTGTGCATAAATCAATCATATCACAAGAATGGTTTACTCAAACAGCCAATGTAGTATGAAACACTTTAACACAAGTACAGAAGTAGCGTGCCTAAAACTGTTTTTGCAAGTGTATTTAATTGTTTTATCTTTCTGCTTTTCTTTTTTAATGCTTAATGTCTTTCATTTTTTTTTGTAAAGCACTTTGAATTGCCTTGCGTTGAAAAGTGCTATATAAATAAACTTGCCTTGCCTTGCCTTAATGAAAACGCATGTGTTTGTGACGGAGTAAGCACATAACAGTATATATGATTATTCTGAAAGCAGGACAGACAAACATGCACACAGTCTCTAATACCATAGCCAACAAAAAGGACTTGTAACAAAAGAAAAACTCAAATGAACATTCAAACTTGAATCTTGTTTTTCTTTGTCCTAAAGATATTCACAAAACCAATAACAGTACCAAAATACAAGCAAAAAAAGGCGTGTGGTGCAGTGGGTTGTGCGTTGGTGTTCAGATCAGCGGGTCACATGTTGCTCTCCAATTACTTCAATAAATCCCAAATGTTTTCTGTTTTCACTTTCTTCATTTTACCCGAGAAATGCAACAAAAACAAACAAGTTTCTTGAACAACTGAAAGTAACCCTTTGTGAGAAAGTCTGATTTACAAAATGGTCATTTAGGGGTTTGAGATATTGCTCTTTTACCTTACAGTTTTTTGCACAGGACTTAAGAACTCGGAGGTGACAGAAAATCAGAAAATCAACAGCACTCAGTTGCCACCCTGACAGCACAGCAGCACCTGTAGACAATCAGCTCATTAGGCCCTGATTGGCTGCAAGCTGCAATAAAGCCTCCTTTCTGCTGCTCAGACAAGCAGAGCAAGTCACTTCGGGGCTACTGGTTCTTTACTGCTGTGTTGGAACACAGAGAGGGAGAAATATGACTTGTGGAGTTCATTTGGGGTAAGTTTCTGCAGATATGCAAAGTTAATTGTTCGCTGTCTGTGTTCTCTGATGTTTACATATTTTCTGTGCAGGATTGTCCTTATTGTCTTGGTTCAAGCAGAGCATGTGCGCTGTTTGTGGGCTTCAAAAGGTGAGCTAAGCACAACATTTCACTTGAGTGCTGTGAATGACTGTGGCTTTAATATTCTTCTTTTTCTCTAGCAGCTCAGAGCAAGAACAACAACACATATGTTGGCTTCAGGCAAAATAATCGGGAAGCTGGTGTCAACTATCTCCAGAATGGACTCAGACTAAGCAGAAACTTAAACATACCTTCAGCTGTGGGCAGTCGTTTTAGCTGGGGGCCTTCTACTGGTGGCTACACACAAACTGTTTCACAGCCAGCTAAAAGTGGCTTGGCTAAAGTCAGGTTAGTGCAGGGCAGCTCAGTGTCAAAACCTAACTTGAATCGTGTGCCTAAACGGCGTTATCATGGCCTTTCTGGTGCTATTGCCGGTAGCGATTCTCTGAGTAAGAGCAGCAACAAGGACGAGGGGAAGTCTTCCAGCCTGTTTGGTGCCGGCGCTCCTGAGCCAAACCAAACCCCTGCACGGACCAAAACTTCCTCCAGTGTTCGCGCTAAGCTAGTGTCTAAAACGGATAAACCTTACCGTCCCTCAGCTCCTAAAAACCCCAGCCAGACAGAGGTTGTGAACCCATACAAACTGTTTTCAGGGAATGCAGGAAATGCCCGAGGAAGCTACAAGGCTACTTCCATGGCCTCAAGTTATGGCACTTCTCTTGAGTCCAATGTAGGAAATGGTCCCATCTTCAAAACTCGCAGTTACTCAACGAGCTACGACTCCAAATCGTCCAGAGAGGGAACCTCTGGTAAGAAGTTAGCCCCAACCAAGACCCACATCATCTCTGATAAATTTGGTGGCTATGCTATCAGACGGCTGAAGGCTCCTGGGCAGGAGAAAGTGAGTGTCAGGAAGCCCCAGCAGGCCTACCAGACTCCCATCAAGGCCTACGTGGCCCCTCAGCGGCAAGCAACACACCAGGCCTACGAGGCTCCCAACAAGGCCTACAATGCTCCCAACAAGGCCTACAATGCGCCCCAGCAGCAGACTCCCAACAGGGCCCACGAGACTCCCAACAGGACTCCCAACAGGGCCCACGAGACTCCCAACAGGACTCCCAACAGGACTCCCAACAGGACTCCCAACAGGACTCCCAACAGGGCCCACGAGACTCCCAACAGGACTCCCAACAGGGCCTACGAGACTCTCAACAGGACCCCCAACAGGGCCTACGAGACTCTCAACAGGACCCCCAACAGGGCCTACGAGACTCTCAACAGGACCCCCAACAGGCCCTACGAGAATCCCAACAGGACCCCCAACAGGCCCTACGAGAATCCCAACAGGACCCCCAACAGGCCCTACAAGAATCCCAAGAAGGCCTACGTAGCCCCTCAGCGGCAAGCAACGAACCAGGCCTACGAGGCTCCCAACAGGGCCTACGTGGCCCCTCAGAGGCAGGCTGAACCCCAGGCCTACATCTTTCCTCAGGTTGCTCCTCCCAACCCTCAAGTCCGAGTGCTCACATAAATGCCAAATGCTTTCGTGTCAGTCCAAAGTGGGGACAATAGCAGGTGAGTACTGTGCTCGCTTTCTTGCTGTTCTATACATGAACTTAAACCTGGTGACTAATGTGTGTTTGTTCTTACAGGTGCAGCTGGTGTCCTCGGATGAATATTTCGTTTTTTAAATAAATACATTAATTTACCACCTGGTTGTGGCTTTCCTTCACCTTGTATTGTGGGATGGTGAATGCCTAAGCATGAGTGCTTGTGGATGTAAGCTTGGTGCCCTCTAGTGTCTAAAAGGTGTGCATTTTTAAAAATGTTTCCTTTACAAAACAAATTTGAAAAATGTATCTTAATACTTTACAGCGCTGACAAAAGATTGTGAAAAACCCCTTAGCAAAAACAAATGTCTCGATAGTTCTAGTTTAAACTATTGCACATTTAAAAAAGTGTGAGATATCTGCTTATGTGGCACACTGGTTCTTAAAACAATGCAGGGTTTGCTTTTGAGTTGGACTTTTTACTTTGACCTTTACCAGTGGCACTCTTTATAATGTGACTCTTAGGTATTAGCTCAAGTGGTGAAATATCTTATCACTTTAAGGGGCTCCCACTAAATGTACAAGTCAATTGATAGACATTGAGCACTAAACTTAAAACATGTGATTCCTTATCCCAATGTCTGCACTTGAAACTTTGACAGTTCCTCAACTTGAATGCAAAGTGTACATGCTAGTGTAGACTGTGGCCATATTGGATTACATGTTTATAATATATTGCTTTTTATTTAACATTGTAGTCTGATGAAACTTTTAATGTAAAGATACACGAAGACCGAACAGTAGTGATGACAAAATGAAGCTTTGAATGAATCATCGAATCACTTTGATTTGAAGCAGTTGCTGCTTCGCTCGTCATATGTCACGTGATTTGAAGCAAGCTTCGAAGCACTGCTTCTATGGAATAGGAAGTCCAGGGTTGAAGCTCCGTTCGAAGCTTCAGTGTCAAACTGCCATACCGAACGGTACTGAAGAAACACAATCCTCAATGTCAGTCTTGGTACTTTAATGACAAAGATGACACCCTGAAACGGAGCAATGCCGCAGGATAAGCTGACCAAGTATTACATACATGCATGTCATGACCAATACACATATATTCAATTACATAAATTAAGGAGACACTAAACAGTAGTGGAAGCAGTCTTACATGAGTGAGAGGATGAACGTCTCAACTCGAGGTGGAGTGAATGAACATGTGAACTAAAATGGCCGCTAGGCACTACCGGGTCAAAGGGGATAAACTCTTCATCCCCCCCAGACCGGAAAACTATGGTCCGGAATAGGTTAACGGTCTAAATGCAGCTGCCGGACTCGGGCTCGTAACGTGCAGGCGGCCTCCTCACGCGGCCTGGCCGAGTAGGCTGGGGCAGCATCGGCGGCGACTGCGGCACCGGTGCGCCCAGGAAGACATCCGTAGGAACGGTGAGGTCAGAGGACGCCTCACCAGCAGGTGCCAGTGGGGAAGCGCCCATAGCCGAGTCGTGGGGTCCAACAGCCGGCTGCTGAGCGATCCCCTGGGGCGTCGCCCAGCCCGGGTGGATAGGTGGGGGCTGATGGTCCAGAGCAGCGGGCGGCGGCAAGGGCGCAGGGTGTGGCCGGCGTATAGGCATGGAGGAAGTGCCGGTTGCGCAGTGTCAAACGTCCCGAACCGTCAACCCTGATCCGATACTGGTCGTGGCCCGGCGACTCCACCACGTTCCCTGACCTGTCCCATTTATGGGGGCTCAGGCCTTGCTGGTTCTGGAGGAATACCCTTTCGCCGAGTGCCAATGGGCGGAGCGGTCTTGAGTGAGTCCGCAGGGACTCAGTGGTACGGGACATACGGGTCCAAAGGGCGTCCTCCTTCGCCGCCCATGCCTCGCGCCATAGCAGGCGGATGTGCGGGTTCGAGAACTTCTCGAGGCGGTTCACGAAGTAGAGCGAGCCCCGAAGGAGAGCGAGCCACGAAGGGGGCGGCCGAAGATGATCTGCGCTGGCGAGAGGTTGCAGTCGGGGTCAGGCGTGTTTCGCAGCTGCAGCATAGCACGCAGGAAGCGGTCCTGATCAAGGCCGTCCGACGGGCCGGTGTTGGACATCAGGAGGTGCTTAGCGGTCTTAACCGCAACTTCCGCCTTCCCATTCGACTGCGGGAAGCTAACGGACGACACACGGTGTTTGACGTGCCATAAGCGGAGGAAGTCCTCAGTGTGGCTCGCCGTGAATTCCGGACCACCGTCGCTCGAGAGCTCCTCCGGTACGCCGAAGGTGGCGAACAATGAATGGAGGTGTTGGACCAGGCCAGCTGACCCCGCCAGGGCAGTACCCGCCGTAGAGCTCAGGACCTCTACCCAGCACGAGAAACGGTCCCCGACAACTAGGTAGTGGCGGCCCCCATAGTCGAAGAAGTCAGCAAACACCGCCTTGAATGGCGTGGACGGGGGTGAGGACGGCAGGGGGGGTGTAGCCGCCTGTGACGGAGCATTGCGGTTGCAGTCTGCACATCCGTCCCTGGTGGCCTGAATGTCCCCGGACATCCCGGGCCAGTAAACTATGGCTTGGGCATGCTGCCCCATCGCTGAGGTTCCCTGGTGGGCGGCATGGAGATAATGAAGGACTCTCCCACGGAGGGATGGGGGGACCACGACGCGGTCCCGATAGAGCAGGACGCCGTCCTGTGCGTAGATGGACTCACAGACCGATGACAGACTCGCCAGGGCAGGGTCATTTACGTCAATCCCACCCTCCTGCTCGATGAGTTGGAGGAGGTGGCCGAGGCATCCGTCAGCCGCTGTCTCCCGTGCGAGGAGGGGCCAAGAGACGGCTCCGAGCTCCCGTGCGTCGTCGCGGATGGAGGCCATGAGTGCTGACTCCACGGCGTCAGGCCCGCTCGGCAGCCCCAATGAGAGGCCGTTCGCTGAGCCCGAGGGGGAAGGATGCCTCGAAGTGGCATCAGCGGCATAGTTGCTCTTGCCAGGCAGATGCACAATGTCAAAGCGCCATGGGAGGGTGAGCTGCTTGAGTCTAAACAGACGCGAGTTTGTGATCTCATCCAGCGTACGGTCGCCAAAGATCTTCACCAACGGCTTATGGTCGGTGACCACGACGAGGTTGTCGGACCCCTGCGTGAAGTACCCGCGTCTGTTCCAGACCCCAGGCCACAGCTAGGGCCTCTCCCTCGACTACCGCATAGCGCTGCTCCGCAGGGGACAGGAAACGCGAGCCCGCGAGTAGTGCTGCGTACCTGGACTCACATTCAGGTTCAGGTCCGGACTCAAGTCCAGAGGTTCAGGTTCAGGTCCGGACTTATAAGTCCGGACCTGAACCCATGGCTTGTATCAAGTTGTGTGAGTAATTAAAGTGAACTTATTGTGAGCTAATTATTCATTGAAAATTAACTCATAATCAACTCAAATTCAAACTCCTCAGGTGTATTGTGCTCCCTTCCAACTTGTGTCTACATTTCTCTAAAAAGTACAAATGTAAAAAAAAAAACTTGTTGCCACTTAGTCTACAAATGACTTATGACAGCAACTACAGTGAACTACTACAAAGTTCAAACATTTATTTCATTTACCAAACTAAAGTAACCAAACAGTCCCTGAGCTGACTGAGCCTAAATCCCTAAAGCGTTGCTGAAAGGTAGAGTGTAGAGTAGACTATACGCATTACACTGTTACACACCTACTATACAGTAGTACTGTAGTGACTGTACAGTCAGAGTGTACTGTACTGTCTGTACACCATGTCTTTTCTACAACTCTACATGTTTACATTATACAGTACATACTACATACATAGTGATGTACATACATGCTGTTAGAAATTAAAATCAATGTTGATATGGCGTAATTTTGAATTAAATACACTATTTAATTTAAATCAGTTTTATTCTGAAAAAACCGGAAGTTCACACTATTTACTTAATACTTTTATTCTGAAAATTCTTCACTTCCGGTTAGCATTAGCATGTGGCGAAATGCTACGTCTTCAAACCGTGAATCGAAGGTGAAATGACATGTGATGTTGTACACTGAGCACACTGGGATTAGCACTCATTTATTGACACTGAATAACGTTTATCAGGGAATGTTTAAATAACCACAGACACGAGAATATACGTAAGTGCTAGTTTTTTTTGCGAGTCCAAGTACCGGTTCCTGATGTTCCGGTTTTAACCGGACTTGAACCGAAACTTTTTACAAGTCCAGTACCGGTTCGGCGTACCGGTACGCAGCACTACCCGCGAGGGTGATCCTCCATCCACCTGGACAGCAGTCCGGTATGCCCGAGGCACAGTGACAATGTTGCTGGAGCAGGAAGTAGCCAATGCCACGCATGGACCAGTCAGGGCGGAGGCAGGTACGCTTCTGCATGTCGTAGATCTCCACGCCCTCACGGATGGCCTCCATTATGGCTTGCTTGGACGCCTGGAACACAGAACGGGGGACCATAGGAACACACAGCGTGGGCTGAGGAACGGCTTAAATGGAGCCATCGTGTCACGCAACTGGGCGTAGTTGGCCACCTGGTTGACAAGGCCGAACCAACTCTTGATGTCCATCGTGGAGCCGGGGGGGGGAAGTCCCGGATGGCGTCCAAGTATTTCGGGAGCGGTTCGATGGTAGGTTCCGACACCCTGAAGCCAGCGAAATCGAAGCACCTCTCCGCGATTTCAAACTTGTGCTGTGATGTTGTGGAGCCGCGGAGGGAAAATTGTCTGGCCGGATAAGTGTTTTACAAATCTCAAGAGGATCTAGTCAAGTTGGTCACCAATCTCTAAGGCTGAGGCTCTGGACAGAAGAATATGGGTATAAAAGTTAAATCACCGGCCGCAAATTTTCTGAAGACTATGAACTGATTTGTAATATTGTATATTGTAGTGCCAGGAAAAGGGAGTCGGAGGCGGTGTATTAAGAACAGAGTTCCAATCTTTATTAGCCATTAATAACAGAGAGGTTATCACATGAACTGCTCTGCTTGACGAGCTAGCAGGAATGGAAGCTAATGCTACAGGTGTTCCCACTAAAGGGTCCGTCGGGAGCTGATGCATTTGGGAGGAAATCCCCCGGAACTCTCAGCGGCAGACCGTAGACCATCTCCGCTGTAGAACACTGCAGATCTTCCTTGGGTGCGGTCCTCAGGCCCAGCATCACCCAGGGCAGCTTGTCGACCCAGTTACCATCCGTAAGGCCGGCCTTGAGGGCCGCCGGCCTTGAGGGCCGCCGGCCTTGAGGGCCGCCGGCCTGGAGGGCCGCCTTCATGGAGCGATGGAAGCGCTCGCAGAGGCCGTTAGCCTGAGGGTGGTAAGCGGTAGTCCTGTGCAGCTTAACCCCCAAACCGCCTGCCACAGCGTTCCAGAGCTCGGACGTGAACTGAGAGCCCCTGTCTGAGGAAATGTCTGACGGGGTGCCAAAACGACACACCCACGTTGCAATGAAGGCCCGGGCAACGTCTGCGGCTGATGTCGAAACGAGCGGAACCGCCTCCGGCCAACGGGTCGTTCTGTCCACCATGGTGAGGAGGTAGGAAAACCCCTGAGAGGAAGGCAACGGACCAACCAGGTCAATGTTGACGTGATCAAACCTCCTCTCAAGCACTAGGAAACGCTCCAACGGGGCCTTCGTGTGGCGGTGCACCTTAGCGCGTTGACAAGCCACGCACTCACTTGCCCAAGTCCTCACGTCCCTTTTCAGTCCTTGCCAAACGATCTTCGCCGCTACCAAATGTACCGAAGGTTTAACGCCGGGGTGTGACAGGCCGTGCACAGCCTCGAACACAGGACGCCTCCAGATGGCAGGGACGCCAGGCCGCGCCAGGCCCATAGAGACGTCACACAGGAGAGTAATGCCCGTGTCGCCGAACACCACGTCCTCCAAGCACAGCCCCGCGCTCTCCACCTTCAGAGCTTGGACGCCGGGATCTGTGACCTGGTCCACCGCCATGCGAGTATAGTCCAGGCCCAACTGGACGGCACCGATGACGACCCTGGAGAGGCAATCAGCAACCAGGTTCGACTTGCCTGCCACGTGCTTAATGTCTGTAGTGAACTCCGATATGTAGGACAGCTGCCGCTGCTGACGTGCCAACCAAGGCTCCGCCACTTTTGACATGGCGAAGGTAAGCGGCTTGTGGTCGACAAACGCCATAAATTCACGGCCTTCCAGCATGAAACGGAAGTGCCGCACAGCCAAATAAAGTCCGAGGAGCTCCGGGTCAAAGGCGCTGTATTTGCGTTCTCTAGGCGTCAGCTGGCGGCTGAAAAAGGCGTCGGACTACGCGGTCGGCGCAGTGCACGAGCAGTGGGTGGAGGGCGCTTGGCAGCCGCTCGCCTTTTTCAGCCACCAAGCGCCCTCCACCCACTGCTCGTGCACTGCGCCGACCGCGTAGTCCGACGCGTCCGTGGTGATGGAGATGGGAGCCGTAGATGATGGGCGTGCCAGCAAAGCCGCCTGAGCCAACGCGGTCTTGACCTCAGCAAAAGCGCCGTCCGCCTCTGCTGTCCAGTCGATCTCCTGGACGGGGGTCTTGCCTTTCAACGCTTCATACAGCGGCCGCATGATGTGTGCGGCCCGGGCGATGAAACGGTGGTAGAAAGTCACCATCCCCAGAAACTCACGGAGCGACCGGGCTGTGAGCGGGCGAGGAAAAGCCGCAACAGCCTCCACCTTCGCTGGCAGAGGTGTCGCACCGCCCTTGGTGACACGGTGCCCCAGGAAATCGATATCCAACACCCCGAACTGGCACTTTGCAGGATTGATGATTAATCCGTGTTCGTTGAGCCGTGTGAAAAGGGCTCAGAGGTGGGACAGGTGCTCCTGCACTGAAGCGCTGGCGACGAGTATGTCATCGAGGTAGACAAAAACAAACGGCAGGTCCCGCAGCACCGAATCCATCAGGCGCTGGAACGTCTGAGCGGCATTCTTGAGTCCAAAAGGCATCCGCAGGAACTCAAAAAGTCCAAAAGGCGTTATCACTGCTGTCTTGGGAATGTCCAGGGGGTGCATGGTTACTTGGTGGTATCCACGCACCAGGTCCACCTTGGAAAACACCCCCGTATCGGCCAGATGCGCCGAAAAGTCCTGAATGTGCGGCACCGGATAGCGGTCAGGCGTAGTGGCGTTGTTGAGTCGGCGGTAATCCCCACACGAGCGGAACCCGCCGTTCGGTTTGGGGACGACGTGCAGGGGGGAAGCCCAAGGACTGTCGGAGCGGCGGACAATGCCCAGGCGCTCCATGGTTGCGAACTCCGCCCTCGCTACAGCCAGCTTAGAAGGGTTCAACCGCCGGGCCCTGGCGTAGACAGGAGGCCCCCCGGTGACGTGGTGTTTCACGCCATGCTTAGTGGTAAGCGCAGAGAAGGTGGGTAGCGACAGGTCTGGAAACTCGGCCAACAGTCTGAGAAACGTGTCTGCCCCCGACAGCGAGCCTGACAGCTCGTCGTACGCTGCGCTGCCTAGTGTGCACACGAGTGTCCGGCCTCCGCCACACTTTCTTGACTGCAGGTGGGCCGCTGAGCGTTGCGGCTAACGTCTCTGCACCGGGCTGTTGTGTAACCAGGAAAAAACGATCCGCTTCCTCAGCCAAAGCACGGGGCTCCGTGACAGGCGTGTTGGCCAGCGCCGTCTGTACCCGGGGAGGCAAGTGACGCAGGACAATCTCGGTGAATAAAAGCCGGGGATCCTCCCCCCCAAGCAGATTTAGCATTTTCTCCATTAGCTGAGATGGCTTGCTGTCTCCTAGGCCTTGAATGTGAAGTAACTGGCGAGCCCTCTCCTTAGCAGATAAGCTAAATGTCTTAAGGTGAAGGGCCTTAATCGCCTCATATTTGCCATGATGTGGGGGGGGGGGTCTGCGATGAATCCCACCAACCTGGACGACGCAGAGCTGCCAGCGCTGCTACCACATGGTAGTATTGGGTGTACATGGGTGCTAGTGTGTGTTAAGATGAGAGATAAAAACCATCCCTTGATTGCAAAGTTAATCCCTGTGCTCCCTCCAGAGGGGGTTTCTCTCCCACACACTCCCCCCTCACTCATCTGTTTACAAACTTTATGCAAATACTTCACCGCCATTTGCATTTCAATCACTTTCCCTTTGTTACCTTTAATGTTTTTTTGCTCAATGTCCTGTGTTGTGTTGGTTATGGTTCTCGGGATGTTGTGCATAAATCAATCATATCACAAGAATGGTTTACTCAAACAGCCAATGTAGTATAAAACACTTTAACACAAGTACAGAAGTAGCGTGCCTAAAACTGTTTTTGCAAGTATATTTAATTGTTTTATCTTAATGAAAACGCATGTGTTTGTGACGGAGTGAGCACATAACAGTATATATGATTATTCTGAAAGCAGGACAGACAAACATGCACACAGTCTCTAATACCATAGCCAACAAAAAGGACTTGTAACAAAAGAAAAACTCAAGTGAACATTCAAACTTGAATCTTGTTTTTCTTTCTCCTAAAGATATTCACAAAACCAATAACAGTACCAAAATACAAGCAAAAAAAGGCGTGTGGTGTAGTGGGTTGTGTTCAGATCAGGGGGTCACATGTTCAAACCCCACTGCAGTCAACATGTCGTTGTGTCCCTGGGACACTTCACCCCAAATTGCTCCTGTGTGGATTGTCCACAGTATTGAGTATGTAAGTCGCTTTGGATAAAAGCGTCTAACAAGTGACAACAGGGTGAAACAAAAACATATTTTTGCTCCAATTACTTCAATAAATCCCAAATGTTTTCTGTTTTCACTTTCTTCATTTTACCCGAGAAATGCAACAAAAACAAACAAGTTTCTTGAACAACTGAAAGTAACCCTTTGTGAGAAAGTCTGATGTACAAAATGGTCATTTAGGGGTTTGAGATATTGCTCTTTTACCTTACAGTTTTTTGCACAGGACTTAAGAACTCAGAGGTGACAGAAAATCAGAAAATCAACAGCACTCAGTTGCCACCCTGACAGCACAGCAGCACCTGTAGACAATCAGCTCATTAGGCCCTGATTGGCTGCAAGCTGCAATAAAGCCTCCTTTCTGCTGCTCAGACAAGCAGAGCAAGTCACTTCGGGGTTACTGGTTCTTTACTGCTGTGTTGGAACACAGAGAGGGAGAAATATGACTTGTGGACTTCATTTGGGGTAAGTTTCTGCAGATATGCAAAGTTAATTGTTGTTCGCTGTCTGCGTTCGCTGATGTTTACATATTTTCTGTGCAGGATTGTCCTTATTGTCTTGGTTCAAGCAGAGCATGTGTGCTGTTTGTGGGCTTCAAAAGGTGAGCTAAGCACAACATTTCACTTCAGTGCTGTGAATGACTGTGGCTTTAATATTCTTCTTTTTCTCTAGCAGCTCAGAGCAAGAACAACAACACATATGTTGGCTTCAGGCAAAATAATCGGGAAGCTGGTGTCAACTATCTCCAGAATGGACTCAGACTAAGCAGAAACTTAAACATACCTTCAGCTGTGGGCAGTCGTTTTAGCTGGGGGCCTTCTACTGGTGGCTACACACAAACTGTTTCACAGCCAGCTAAAAGTGGCTTGGCTAAAGTCAGGTTAGTGCAGGGCAGCTCAGTGTCAAAACCTAACTTGAATCGTGTGCCTAAACAGCGTGTTCATGGCCTTTCTACTGCTATTGCCGGTAGCGATTCTCTGAGTAAGAGCAGCAACAAGGACGAGGGGAAGTCTTCCAGCCTGTTTGGTGCCGGCGCTCCTGAGCCAAACCAAATCCCTGCACGGACCAAAACTTCCTCCAGTGTTCGCGCTAAGCTAGTGTCTAAAACGGATAAACCTTCCCGTCCCTCAGCTGCTAAAAACCCCAGCCAGACTGAGGTTGTGAACCCATACAAACTGTTTTCAGGGAATGCAGGAAATGCCAGAGGAACCTACAAGGCTACTTCCATGGCCTCAAGTTATGGCACTTCTCTTGAGTCCAATGTAGGAAATGGTCCCATCGTCAAGCCTCGCAGTTACTCAACGAGCTACGACTCCAAATCGTCCAGAGAGGGAACCTCTGGTAAGAAGTTAGCCCCGACCAAGACCCACATCATCCCTGATAAATTTGGTGGCAATGCTATCAGACGGCTGAAGGCTCCTGGGCAGGAGAAAGTGAGTGTCAGGAAGCCCCAGCAGGCCTACCAGACTCCCATCAAGGCCTACATGGCCCGTCAGCGGCAAGCAACAAACCAGGCCTACGAGGCTCCCAACAAGGCCTACAATGCTCCCCAGCAGCAGACTCCCAACAGGGCCCACGAGACTCCCAACAGGACTCCCAACAAGGCCTACAGGACTCCCAACAGGACTCCCAACAGGACCCCCAACAGGGCCTACAAGACTCCCAACAGGACTCCCAACAAAACCTACAGGACCCCCAACAGGGCCTACAAGATTCCCAACAGGACTCCCAACAGGACTCCCAACAGGACTCCCAACAGGACTCCCAACAGGACTCCCAACAGGACTCCCAACAGGACTCCCAACAGGCCCTACGAAACTCCCAACAGGACCCCAACAGGCCCTACGAGACTCCCAACAGGCCCTACGTGGCCCCTCAGAGGCAAGCAACGAACCAGGCCTACGAGGCTCCCAACAGGGCCTACGTGGCCCCTCAGAGGCAGGCTGAACCCCAGGCCTACATCTTCCCTCAGGTTGCTCCTCCCAAACCTCAAGTCCCGAGTGCTCACATAAATGCCAAATGGTTTCGTGTCAGTCCAAAGTGGGGACAACAGCAGGTGAGTACTGTGCTCGCTTTCTTGCTGTTCTATCCATTAACTTAAACCTGGTGACTAATGTGTGTTTGTTCTTACAGGTGCAGCTGGTGTCCTCGGATGAATATTTTATTTTTAAATAAATACATGAATTTACCACCTGGTTGTGTCTTTACTTCACCTTGTATTGTGGGATGGTGAATGCCTAAGCATGAGTGCTTGTGGATGTAAGCTTGGTGCCCTCTAGTGTCTAAAAGGTGTGTTACAAAAATGTTTCCTTTAGAAAACAAATTTTGAAAATGTATCTTAATACTTTACAGCGCTGACAAAAGATTGTGAAAATCCCCTTAGCAAAAACAAATGTCTCAATAGTTCTAGTTTAAACTATTGCACATTTACAAAAGTGTGAGATATCTGCTTATGTGGCACACTGGTTCTTAAAACAATGCAGTGTTTGCTTTTGAGTTGGACTTTTTACTTTGACCTTTACCAGTGGCACTCTTTATAATGTGACTCTTAGGTTTTAGCTCAAGTGGTAAAATATCTTATCACTTTAAGGGGCTCCCACTAAATGTACAAGTCAATTGATAGACATTGAGCACTAAACTTAAAACATGTGATTCCTTATCCCAATGTCTGCACTTGAAACTTTTAAAGTTCCTCAACTTGAATGCAAAGTGTACATGCTAGTGTAGACTGTGGCCATATTGGATTACATGTTTATAATATATTGCTTTTTATTTAACATTGTAGTCTGATGAAACTTTTAATGTAAAGATACACGAAGACCGAACAGTAGTGATGACAAAATGAAGCTTTGAATGAATCATCGAATCACTTTGATTTGAAGCAGTTGCTGCTTCGCTCGTCATATGTCACGTGATTTGAAGCAAGCTTCTATGGAATAGGAAGTCCAGGGTTGAAGCTCCGTTCGAAGCTTCAGTGTCAAACTGCCATACCGAACAGTACTGAAGAAACACAATCCTCTGTCAGTCTTGGTACTTTAATGACAAAGATGACGACACCCTGAAACGGAGCAATGCCGCAGGATAAGCTGACAAAGTATTACATACATGCATGTCATGACCAATACACATATATTCAATTACATAAATTAAGGAGACACTAAACAGTAGTGGAAGCAGTCTTACATGAGTGAGAGGATGAACGTCTCAACTCGAGGTGGAGTGAATGAACATGTGAACTAAAATGGCCGCTAGGCACTACCGGGTCAAAGCACGGCATATCCGGGCAGTGACAGCAGTGAAGCTGCCCTCTAGTGGCCGGCGATAAACTCTTCATCCCCCCCAGACCGGAAAACTATGGGCCGGAATATGTTAACGGTCTAAATGCAGCTGCCGGACTCGGGCTCGTAACGTGCAGGCGGCCTCCTCACGCGGCCTGGCCGAGTAGGCTGGGGCAGCATCGGCGGCGACTGCGGCACCGGTGCGCCCAGGAAGACATCCGTAGGAACGGTGAGGTCAGAGGACGCCTCACCAGCAGGTGCCAGTGGGGAAGCGCCCATAGCCGAGTCGTAGGGTCCAACAGCCGGCCGCTGAGCGATCCCCTGGGGCGTCGCCCAGCCCGGGTGGATAGGTGGGGGCTGATGGTCCAGAGCAGCGGGCGGCGGCAAGGGCGCAGGGTGTGGCCGGCGTATAGGCATGGAGGAAGCGCCGATTGCGCAGTGTCAAACGTCCCGAACCGTCAACCCTGATCCGATACTGGTCGTGGCCCGGCGACTCCACCATGTTCCCTGACCTGTCCTATTTATGGGGGCTCAGGCCTTGCTGGTTCTGGAGGAATACCCTTTCGCCGAGTGCCAATGGGCGGAGCGGTCTTGAGTGAGTCCGCAGGGACTCAGTGGTACGGGACATACGGGTCCGAAGGGCGTCCTCCTTCGCCGCCCATGCCTCGCGCCATAGCAGGCGGATGTGCGGGTTCGAGAACTTCTCGAGGCGGTTCACGAAGTAGAGCGAGCCCCGAAGGAGAGCGAGCCCCGAAGGAGAGCGAGCCACGAAGGGGGCGGCCGAAGATGATCTGCGCTGGCGAGAGGTTGCAGTCGGGGTCAGGCGTGTTTCGCAGCTGCAGCATAGCACGCAGGAAGCGGTCCTGATCAAGGCCGTCCGACGGGCCGGTGTTGGACATCAGGAGGTGCTTAGCGGTCTTAACCGCAACTTCTGCCTTCCCATTCGACTGCGGGAAGCTAACGGACGACACACGGTGTTTGACGTGCCATAAGCGGAGGAAGTCCTCAGTGTGGCTCGCCGTGAATTCCGGACCACCGTCGCTCGAGAGCTCCTCCGGTGGCGAACAATGAATGGAGGTGTTGGACCAGGCCAGCTGACCCCGCCAGGGCAGTACCCGCCGTAGAGCTTAGGACCTCTACCCAGCACGAGAAACGGTCCCCGACAACTAGGTAGTGGCGGCCCCCATAGTCGAAGAAGTCAGCAAACACCGCCTTGAATGGCGTGGACGGGGGTGAGGACGGCAGGGGGGGTGTAGCCGCCTGTGACGGAGCATTGCGGTTGCAGTCTGCACATCCGTCCCTGGTGGCCTGAATGTCCCCGGACATCCCGGGCCAGTAAACTATGGCTCGGGCATGCTGCCCCATCGCTGAGGTTCCCTGGTGGGCGGCATGGAGATAATGAAGGACTCTCCCACGGAGGGATGGGGGGACCACGACGCGGTCCCGATAGAGCAGGACGCCGTCCTGTGCGTAGATGGACTCACAGACCGATGACAGACTCGCCAGGGCAGGGTCATTTACGTCAATCCCACCCTCCTGCTCGATGAGTTGGAGGAGGTGGCCGAGGCATCCGTCAGCCGCTGTCTCCCGTGCGAGGAGGGGCCAAGAGACGGCTCCGAGCTCCCGTGCGTCGTCGCGGATGGAGGCCATGAGTGCTGACTCCACGGCGTCAGGCCCGCTCGGCAGCCCCAATGAGAGGCCGTTCGCTGAGCCCGAGGGGGAAGGATGCCTCGAAGTGGCATCAGCGGCATAGTTGCTCTTGCCAGGCAGATGCACAATGTCAAAGCGCCATGGGAGGGTGAGCTGCTTGAGTCTAAACAGACGCGAGTTTGTGATCTCATCCAGCGTACGGTCGCCAAAGATCTTCACCAACGGCTTATGGTCGGTGACCACGACGAGGTTGTCGGACCCCTGCGTGAAGTACCGCGTCTGTTCCAGACCCCAGGCCACAGCTAGGGCCTCTCCCTCGACTACCGCATAGCGCTGCTCCGCAGGGGACAGGAAACGCGAGCCCGCGAGTAGTGCTGCGTACCTGGACTCACATTCAGGTTCAGGTCCGGACTCAAGTCCAGAGGTTCAGGTCCGGACTTATAAGTCCGGACCTGAACCCATGGCTTGTATCAAGTTGTGTGAGTAATTAAAGTGAACTTATTGTGAGCTAATTATTCATTGAAAATTAACTCATAATCAACTCAAATTCAAACTCCTCAGGTGTATTGTGCTCCCTTCCAACTTGTGTCTACATTTCTCTAAAAAGTACAAATGTAAAAAAAAAACTTGTTGCCACTTAGTCTACAAATGACTTATGACAGCAACTACAGTGAACTACTACAAAGTTCAAACATTTATTTCATTTACCAAACTAAAGTAACCAAACAGTCCCTGAGCTGACTGAGCCTAAATCCCTAAAGCGTTGCTGAAAGGTAGAGTGTAGAGTAGACTATACGCATTACACTGTTACACACCTACTATACAGTAGTACTGTAGTGACTGTACAGTCTGTACACCATGTCTTTTCTACAACTCTACATGTTTACATTATACAGTACATACTACATACATAGTGATGTACATACATGCTGTTAGAAATTAAAATCAATGTTGATATGGCGTAATTTTGAATTAAATACACTATTTAATTTAAATCAGTTTTATTCTGAAAAAACCGGAAGTTCACACTATTTACTTAATACTTTTATTCTGAAAATTCTTCACTTCCGGTTAGCATTAGCATGTGGCGAAATGCTACGTCTTCAAACCGTGAATCGAAGGTGAAATGACATGTGATGTTGTACACTGAGCACACTGGGATTAGCACTCATTTATTGACACTGAATAACGTTTATCAGGGAATGTTTAAATAACCACAGACACGAGAATATACGTAAGTGCTAGTTTTTTTTGCGAGTCCAAGTACCGGTTCCTGATGTTCCGGTTTTAACCGGACTTGAACCGAAACTTTTTACAAGTCCAGTACCGGTTCGGCGTACCGGTACGCAGCACTACCTGCGAGGGTGATCCTCCATCCACCTGGACAGCAGTCCGGTATGCCCGAGGCACAGTGACAATGTTGCTGGAGCAGGAAGTAGCCAATGCCACGCATGGACCAGTCAGGGCGGAGGCAGGTACGCTTCTGCATGTCGTAGATCTCCACGCCCTCACGGATGGCCTCCATTATGGCTTGCTTGGACGCCTGGAACACAGAACGGGGGACCATAGGAACACACAGCGTGGGCTGAGGAACGGCTTAAATGGAGCCATCGTGTCACGCAACTGGGCGTAGTTGGCCACCTGGTTGACAAGGCCGAACCAACTCTTGATGTCCATCGTGGAGCCAGGGGGGGGGAAGTCCCGGATGGCGTCCAAGTATTTCGGGAGCGGTTCGATGGTAGGTTCCGACACCCTGAAGCCAGCGAAATCGAAGCACCTCTCCGCGATTTCAAACTTGTGCTGTGATGTTGTGGAGCCGCGGAGGGAAAATTGTCTGGCCGGATAAGTGTTTTACAAATCTCAAGAGGATCTAGTCAAGTTGGTCACCAATCTCTAAGGCTGAGGCTCTGGACAGAAGAATATGGGTATAAAAGTTAAATCACCGGCCGCAAATTTTCTGAAGACTATGAACTGATTTGTAATATTGTATATTGTAGTGCCAGGAAAAGGGAGTCGGAGGCGGTGTATTAAGAACAGAGTTCCAATCTTTATTAGCCATTAATAACAGAGAGGTTATCACATGAACTGCTCTGCTTGACGAGCTAGCAGGAATGGAAGCTAACGCTACAGGTGTTCCCACTAAAGGGTCCGTCGGGAGCTGATGCATTTGGGAGGAAATCCCCCGGAACTCTCAGCGGCAGACCGTAGACCATCTCCGCTGTAGAACACTGCAGATCTTCCTTGGGTGCGGTCCTCAGGCCCAGCATCACCCAGGGCAGCTTGTCGACCCAGTTACCATCCGTAAGGCCGGCCTTGAGGGCCGCCGGCCTTGAGGGCCGCCGGCCTTGAGGGCCGCCGGCCTTGCAGGGCCGCCTTCATGGAGCGATGGAAGCGCTCGCAGAGGCCGTTAGCCTGAGGGTGGTAAGCGTGAACTGAGAGCCCCTGTCTGAGGAAATGTCTGACGGGGTGCCAAAACGACACACCCACGTTGCAATGAAGGCCCGGGCAACGTCTGCGGCTGATGTCGAAACGAGCGGAACCGCCTCCGGCCAACGGGTCGTTCTGTCCACCATGGTGAGGAGGTAGGAAAACCCCTGAGAGGAAGGCAACGGACCAACCAGGTCAATGTTGACGTGATCAAACCTCCTCTCAAGCACTAGGAAACGCTCCAAC
Organism: Chaenocephalus aceratus; assembly: GCA_023974075.1. Taxonomy (NCBI): domain Eukaryota; kingdom Metazoa; phylum Chordata; class Actinopteri; order Perciformes; family Channichthyidae; genus Chaenocephalus; species Chaenocephalus aceratus. The sequence continues at coordinate 204,687 of JAMFTG010000112.1, read as the reverse complement.
GGGGCCTTCGTGTGGCGGTGCGCCTTCGTGTGGCGGTGCACCTTAGCGCGTTGACAAGCCACGCACTCACTTGCCCAAGTCCTCACGTCCCTTTTCAGTCCTTGCCAAACGATCTTCGCCGCTACCAAATGTACCGAAGGTTTAACGCCGGGGTGTGACAAGCCGTGCACAGCCTCGAACACAGGACGCCTCCAGATGGCAGGGACGCCAGGCCGCGCCAGGCCCATAGAGACGTCACACAGGAGAGTAATGCCCGTGTCGCCGAACACCACGTCCTCCAAGCGCAGCCCCGCGCTCTCCACCTTCAGAGCTTGGACGCCGGGATCTGTGACCTGGTCCACCGCCATGCGAGTATAGTCCAGGCCCAACTGGACGGCACCGATGACGACCCTGGAGAGGCAATCAGCAACCAGGTTCGACTTGCCTGCCACGTGCTTAATGTCTGTAGTGAACTCCGATATGTAGGACAGCTGCCGCTGCTGACGTGCCAACCAAGGCTCCGCCACTTTTGACATGGCGAAGGTGAGCGGCTTGTGGTCGACAAACGCCGTAAATTCACGGCCTTCCAGCATGAAACGGAAGTGCCGCACAGCCAAATAAAGTTCGAGGAGCTCCGGGTCAAAGGCGCTGTATTTGCGTTCTCTAGGCGTCAGCTGGCGGCTGAAAAAGGCGTCGGACTACGCGGTCGGCGCAGTGCACGAGCAGTGGGTGGAGGGCGCTTGGCAGCCGCTCGCCTTTTTCAGCCACCAAGCGCCCTCCACCCACTGCTCGTGCACTGCGCCGACCGCGTAGTCCGACGCGTCCGTGGTGATGGAGATGGGAGCCGTAGATGATGGGCGTGCCAGCAAAGCCGCCTGAGCCAACGCGGTCTTGACCTCAGCAAAAGCGCCGTCCGCCTCTGCTGTCCAGTCGATCTCCTGGACGGGGGTCTTGCCTTTCAACGCTTCATACAGCGGCCGCATGATGTGTGCAGCCCGGGCGATGAAACGGTGGTAGAAAGTCACCATCCCCAGAAACTCACGGAGCGACCGGGCTGTGAGCGGGCGAGGAAAAGCCGCAACAGCCTCCACATTCGCTGGCAGAGGTGTCGCACCGCCCTTGGTGACACGGTGCCCCAGGAAATCGATATCCAACACCCCGAACTGGCACTTTGCAGGATTGATGATTAATCCGTGTTCATTGAGCCGTGTGAAAAGGGCTCAGAGGTGGGACAGGTGCTCCTGCACTGAAGCGCTGGCGACGAGTATGTCATCGAGGTAGACAAAAACAAACGGCAGGTCCCGCAGCACCGAATCCATCAGGCGCTGGAACGTCTGAGCGGCATTCTTGAGTCCAAAAGGCATCCGCAGGAACTCAAAAAGTCCAAAAGGCGTTATCACTGCTGTCTTGGGAATGTCCAGGGGGTGCATGGTTACTTGGTGTTATCCACGCACCAGGTCCACCTTGGAAAACACCCCCGTATCGGCCAGATGCGCCGAAAAGTCCTGAATGTGCGGCACCGGATAGCGGTCAGGCGTAGTGGCGTTGTTGAGTCGGCGGTAATCCCCGCACGAGCGGAACCCGCCGTTCGGTTTGGGGACGACGTGCAGGGGGGAAGCCCAAGGACTGTCTGAGCGGCGGACAATGCCCAGGCGCTCCATGGTTGCGAACTCCGCCCTCGCTACAGCCAGCTTAGAAGGGTTCAACCGCCGGGCCCTGGCGTAGACAGGAGGCCCCCCGGTGACGTGGTGTTTCACGCCATGGTTAGTGGTAAGCGCAGAGAAGGTGGGTAGCGACAGGTCTGGAAACTCGGCCAACTGTCTGAGAAACGTGTCTGCCCCCGACAGCGAGCCTGACAGCTCGTCGTACGCTGCGCTGCCTAGTGTGCACACGAGTGTCCGGCCTCCGCCACACTTTCTTGACTGCAGGTGGGCCGCTGAGCGTTGCGGCTAACGTCTCTGCACCGGGCTGTTGTGTAACCAGGAAAAAACGATCCGCTTCCTCAGCCAAAGCACGGGGCTCCGTGACAGGCGTGTTGGCCAGCGCCGTCTGTACCCGGGGAGGCAAGTGACGCAGGACAATCTCGGTGAATAAAAGCCGGGGATCCTCCCCCCCAAGCAGATTTAGCATTTTCTCCATTAGCTGAGATGGCTTGCTGTCTCCTAGGCCTTGAATGTGAAGTAACTGGCGAGCCCTCTCCTTAGCAGATAAGCTAAATGTCTTAAGGAGAAGGGCCTTAATCGCCTCATATTTGCCATGATGTGGGGGGGGGGGTCTGCGATGAATCCCACCAACCTGGACGACGCAGAGCTGCCCAGCGCTGCTAGCACATGGTAGTATTGGGTGTACATGGGTGCTAGTGTGTGTTAAGATGAGAGATAAAAACCATCCCTTGATTGCAAAGTTAATCCCTGTGCTCCCTCCAGAGGGGGATTCTCTCCCACACACTCCCCCCTCACTTGCTTGAAACACCCACATTGGACTCCTTTGTTTACTTCCTGAACATAATGACATCAACATGTAACACTTGGCTTGCGCTCCAAGTCATTGTCCGTGAAAGGACATATTTGTTTTTCTTGCCTGCCTCCACTTTGTACACAGAACCTAGAAACTGTGAAAATATATCAATGAATAAAGAAAATATGGGCTGCATAAACAACAGCAAAACTATATTAAACAATCTGTTTACAAACTTTATGCAAATACTTCACCTCCATTTGCATTTCAATCACTTTCCCTTTGTTACCTTTAATGTTTTTTTTTGCTCAATGTCCTGTGTTGTGTTGCTTATGGTTCTAGGGATGTTGTGCATAAATCAATCATATCACAAGAATGGTTTACTCAAACAGCCAATGTAGTATGAAACACTTTAACACAAGTACAGAAGTAGTGTGCCTAAAACTGTTTTTGCAAGTATATTTAATTGTTGTATCTTAATAAAAACGCATGTGTTTGTGACGGAGTGAGCACATAACAGTATATATGATTATTCTGAAAGCAGGACAGACAAACATGCACACAGTCTCTAATACCATAGCCAACAAAAAGGACTTGTAACAAAAGAAAAACTCAAATGAACATTCAAACTTGAATCTTGTTTTTCTTTGTCCTAAAGATATTCACAAAACCAATAACAGTACCAAAATACAAGCAAAAAAAGGCGTGTGGTGCAGTGGGTTGTGCGTTGGTGTTCAGATCAGCGGGTCACATGTTGCTCTCCAATTACTTCAATAAATCCCAAATGTTTTCTGTTTTCACTTTCTTCATTTTACTCTGAGAAATGCAACAAAAACAAACAAGTTTCTTGAACAACTGAAAGTAACCCTTTGTGAGAAAGTCTGATTTACAAAATGGTCATTTAGGGGTTTGAGATATTGCTCTTTTACCTTACAGTTTTTTGCACAGGACTTAAGAACTCGGAGGTGACAGAAAATCAGAAAATCAACAGCACTCAGTTGCCACCCTGACAGCACAGCAGCACCTGTAGACAATCAGCTCATTAGGCCCTGATTGGCTGCAAGCTGCAATAAAGCCTCCTTTCTGCTGCTCAGACAAGCAGAGCAAGTCACTTCGGGGCTACTGGTTCTTTACTGCTGTGTTGGAACACAGAGAGGGAGAAATATGACTTGTGGAGTTCATTTGGGGTAAGTTTCTGCAGATATGCAAAGTTAATTGTTGTTCGCTGTCTGCGTTCTCTGATGTTTACATATTTTCTGTGCAGGATTGTCCTTATTGTCTTGGTTCAAGCAGAGCATGTGTGCTGTTTGTGGGCTTCAAAAGGTGAGCTAAGCACAACATTTCACTTAAGTGCTGTGAATGACTGTGGCTTTAATATTATTCTTTTTCTCTAGCAGCTCAGAGCAAGAACAACAACACATATGTTGGCTTCAAGCAAAATAATCGGGAAGCTGGTGACAACTATCTCCAGAATGGACTCAGACTAAGCAGAAACTTAAACATACCTTCAGCTGTGGGCAGTCGTTTTAGCTGGGGGCCTTCTACTGGTGGCTACACACAAACTGTTTCACAGCCAGCTAAAAGTGGCTTGGCTAAAGTCAGGTTAGTGCAGAGCAGCTCAGTGTCAAAACCTAACTTGAATCGTGTGCCTAAACAGCGTTATCATGGCCTTTCTAGTGCTATTGCCGGTAGCGATTCTCTGAGTAAGAGCAGCAACAAGGACGAGGGGAAGTCTTCCAGCCTGTTTGGTGCCGGTGCTCCTGAGCCAAACCAAATCCCTGCACGGACCAAAACTTCCTCCAGTGTTCGCGCTAAGCTAGTGTCTAAAACGGAGAAACCTTCCCGTCCCTCAGCTGCTAAAAACCCCAGCCAGACTGAGGTTGTGAACCCATACAAACTGTTTTCAGGGAATGCAGGAAATGCCAGAGGAACCTACAAGGCTACTTCCATGGCCTCAAGTTATGGCACTTCTCTTGAGTCCAATGTAGGAAATGGTCCCATCTTCAAGCCTCGCAGTTACTCAACGAGCTACGACTCCAAATCGTCCAGAGAGGGAACCTCTGGTAAGAAGTTGGCCCCGACCAAGACCCACATCATCCCTGATAAATTTGGTGGCTATGCTATCAGACGGCTGAAGGCTCCTGGGCAGGAGAAAGTGAGTGTCAGGAAGCCCCAGCAGGCCTACCAGACTCCCATCAAGGCCTACGTGGCCCCTCAGCAGCAAGCAACACACCAGGCCTACGAGGCTCCCAACAAGGCCTACAATGCTCCCAACAAGGCCTACAATGCTCCCCAGCAGCAGACTCCCAACAGGACTCCCAACAGGGCCCACGAGACTCCCAACAGGACTCCCAACAGGGCCCACGAGACTCCCAACAGGACTCCCAACATGGCCTACGAGACTCCCAACAGGGCCTACGAGACTCCCAACAGGGCCTACGAGACTCCCAACAGGGCCTACGAGACTCCCAACAGGACTCCCAACAGGGCCTACGAGACTCCCAACAGGACTCCCAACAGGGCCTACGAGACTCCCAACAGGACTCCCAACAGGCCCTACGAGACTCCCAACAGGCCCTACGAGACGCCCAAGAAGGCCTACGTAGCCCCTCAGCGGCAAGCAACGAACCAGGCCTACGAGGCTCCCAACAGGGCCTACGTGGCCCCTCAGAGGCAGGCTGAACCCCAGGCCTACATCTTTCCTCAGGTTGCTCCTCCCAAACCTCAAGTCCGAGTGCTCACATAAATGCCAAATGGTTTCATGTCAGTCCAAAGTGGGGACAATAGCAGGTGAGTACTGTGCTCGCTTTCTTGCTGTTCTATACATTAACTTAAACCTGGTGACTAATGTGTGTTTGTTCTTACAGGTGCAGCTGGTGTCCTCGGATGAATATTTCGTTTTTTAAATAAATACATGAATTTACCACCTGGTTGTGTCTTTACTTCACCTTGTATTGTGGGATGGTGAATGCCTAAGCATGAGTGCTTGTGGATGTAAGCTTGGTGCCCTCTAGTGTCTAAAAGGTGTGCATTTTTAAAAATGTTTCCTTTACAAAACAAATTTGGAAAATGTATCTTAATACTTTACAGCGCTGACAAAAGATTGTGAAAATCCCCTTAGCAAAAACAAATGTCTCAATAGTTCTAGTTTAAACTATTGCACATTTACAAAAGTGTGAGATATCAGCTTATGTGGCACACTGGTTCTTAAAACAATGCAGGGTTTGCTTTTGAGTTGGACTTTTTACTTTGACCTTTACCAGTGGCACTCTTTATAATGTGACTCTTAGGTTTTAGCTCAAGTGGTAAAATATATTATCACTTTAAGGGGCTCCCACTAAATGTACAAGTGAATTGATAGACATTGAGCACTAAACTTAAAACATGTGATTCCTTATCCCAATGTCTGCACTTGAAACTTTGAAAGTTCCTCAACTTGAATGCAAAGTGTACATGCTAGTGTAGACTGTGGCCATATTGGATTACATGTTTATAATATATTGCCTTATATTTAACATTGTAGTCTGATGAAACTTTTAATGTAAAGATACACTAAGACTGAACAGTAGTGATGACAAAATGAAGCTTTAAATGAAGCATCGAATCACTTTGATTTGAAGCAGTTGCTGCTTCGGATGTCATGTCACGTAATTTGAAGCAAGCTTCGAAGCACTGCTTCTATGGAATAGGAAGTCCAGGGTTGAAGCTCCGTTCGAAGCTTCAGTGTCAAACTGCCATACCGAACAGTACAAGCTTCTTGAATATGGGTTGTTATAACCCAAACATTTATAAAAGTTAATTCACCGGCTGCTAATTTTCTGATGACTATGAACTGATTTGTAATATTGTGTATTGTAGTGCCAGGAAAAGGGAGTCGCAGGCGGTGTATTAAGAAGAGAGTTCCAATCTTTATTAGCCATTAATAACAGAGGTTATCACATGAACTGCTCTGCTTGACGAGCTAGCAGGAATGGAAGCTAATGCTACAGGTGTTCCCACTAAAGGGTCCGTGTGGCAACACAATACGAGAAGTGAATTATGTCCAATAACGTGTCACCACACAAGCCCCCCCAGAATTAACGTGTAAACAAAATCTGTATGGCGGGGAGGAACAATCCACCTGCCCCCACGAGACCTGCGCACCGGAGTCGGTACAGCGACCTCCGCCCGTGCGGCCCCTGACAGAGGAGGGACCGGAACAACAGGTCCACACTCCCTGACAGGAATCAAAGCCGGGGGTCGGCCCCGTCTCGGCGGCCGAGCCGGCACCACCGGCCGGTCCACGTCCAAGTGAGCAGCCTTCACCCGGTCAACCGAGACGTGCTCAGCCTTACCGCCCATGTCGACCACCAGGTGTTTTTCACCGTGTTCCAAAACCCGGAAAGGTCCATCGTAAGGGGGCTGCAGGGGGCCTCTTTGTGCGTCGTGACGAATGAAGACGTGCCCAGCCGAGCGTAGCTCCGCAGTAATTGAGACCCTGGCGCACCGTGCTGAGTAGTCGGGACTGTAGCGAAAGCCTCCGCCGCGTCACGCGGGAAAAACTCGCTGGGCCGTGGCAGACCAGGGAGCTGATGCATTTGGGAGGAAATCCCCCGGAACTCTCAGCGGCTGACCGCAGACCATCTCCGCTGTAGAACACTGCAGATCTTCCTTAGGTGCAGTCCTCAGGCCCAGCATCACCCAGGGCAGCTTGTCGACCCAGTTACCGTCCGTAAGGCCGGCCTTGAGGGCCGCCTTCATGGAGCGATGGAAGCGCTCGCAGAGGCCGTTAGCCTGAGGGTGGTAAGCGGTAGTCTTGTGCAGCTTAACCCCCAAACCGCCTGCCACAGCGTTCCAGAGCTCGGACGTGAACTGAGAGCCCCTGTCTGAGGAAATGTCTGACGGGGTGCCAAAACGACACACCCACGTTGCAATGAAGGCCCGAGCAACGTCTGCGGCTGATGTCGAAACGAGCGGACGGGTCGTTCTGTCCACCATGGTGAGGAGGTAGGAAAACCCCTGAGAGGAAGGCAACGGACCAACCAGGTCAATGTTGACGTGATCAAACCTCCTCTCAGGCACTAGGAAATGCTCCAAAGGGGCCTTCGTGTGGCGGTGCACCTTAGCGCGTTGACAAGCCACGCACTCCCTGGCCCAAGTCCTCACGTCCCTTTTCAGTCCTTGCCAAACGAACTTCGCCGCAACCAAATGTACCGAAGGTTTAACGCCGGGGTGTGACAGGCCGGGCACAGCCTCGAACACAGGACGCCTCCAGATGGCAGGGACGACAGTTCGCGCCAGGCCCGTAGAGACGTCACACAGGAGAGTAATGCCCGCGTCGCCGAACACCACGTCCTCCAAGCGCAGCCCCGCGCTCTCCACCTTCAGAGCCTGGACGCCGGGATCTGTGACCTGGTCCGCCGCCATGCGAGTATAGTCCAGGCCCAACTGGACGGCACCGATGACGACCCTGGAGAGGCAATCAGCAACCAGGTTCGACTTGCCAGCCACGTGCTTAATGTCCGCAGTGAACTCCGATATGTAGGACAGCTGCCACTGCTGACGTGCCGACCAAGGCTCCGCCACTTTTGACATGGCGAAGGTGAGCGGCTTGTGGTCGACAAACGCCGTAAATTCACAGTCTTCCAGCATGAAACGGAAGTGCCGCACGGCCAAATAAAGTCCGAGGAGCTCCGGGTCAAAGGCGCTGTATTTGCGTTCTCTAGGCGTCAGCTGGCGGCTGAAATACGCGTCGGACTACGCGGTCGGCGCAGTGCACGAGCAGTGGGTGGAGGGCGCTTGGCAGCCGCTCGCCTTTTTCAGCCGCCAAGCGCCCTCTACCCACTGCTCGTGCACTGCGCCGGACGCGTAGCCGGACGCGTCCGTGGTGATGGAGATGGGAGCCGTAGATGATGGGTGTGCCAGCAAAGCCGCCTGAGCCAACGTGGTCTTGACCTCAGCAAAAGCGCCGTCCGCCTCTGCTGTCCAGTCGATCTCCTGGACGGGGGTCTTGCCTTTCAACGCTTCATACAGCGGCCGCATGATGTGTGCGGACCGGGCGATGAAACGGTGGTAGAAAGTCACCATCCCCAGAAACTCACGGAGCGACCGGGCTGTGAGCGGGCGAGGAAAAGCCGCAACAGGCCTCCACCTTCGCTGGCAGAGGTGTCGCACCGCCCTTGGTGACACGGTGCCCCAGGAAATCGATGTCCGACATCCCGAACTGGCACTTTGCAGGATTGATGATTAATCCGTGTTCGTTGAGCCGTATGAAAAGGGCTCGGAGGTGGGACAGGTGCTCTTGCACTGAAGCGCTGGCGACGAGTATATCATCGAGGTAGACAAACACAAACGGCAGGTCCCCAAGCACCGAATCCATCAGGCGCTGGAACGTCTGAGCTGCATTCTTGAGTCCAAAAGGCTTCCGCAGGAACTCAAAAAGTCCAAAAGGCGTTATTACTGCTGTCTTGGGAATGTCCAGGGGGTGCATTGGCACCTGGTGGTATCCACGCACCATGTCCACCTTGGAAAACACCCCCGTACTGGCCAGATGCGCCGATAAGTCCTGAATGTGCGGCACCGGATAGCGGTCAGGCGTAGTGGTGTCGTTGAGTCTGCGGTAATCCCTGCACGAGCGGAACCCGCCGTTCGGTTTGGGGACGACGTGCAGGGGGGAAGCCCAAGGACTGTCGGAGCGGCGGACAATGCCCAGGCGCTCCATGGTTGCAAACTCCGCCCTCGCTACAGCCAGCTTAGAAGGGTTCAACCGCCGGGCCCTGGCGTAGACAGGAGGCCCCCCGGTAGTGACGTGGTGTTTGCAGCATCTGATATTTAAGAAGTGTGTTACATTTGAAAGGCAGAAAGTCTTGTTGCAATTTCCAGATATTAAAAGAGGTCCTTTGAGTTCCTCTGGTAATTATCAATAGTAGCAGTTAAGTGAATACTGTTCAAACAATACCTGTGTTTGTGTTTTATATTGATTTCTCTGTTTTATCCTTTCATAAATGTGAGGACTAAAATGGCTATAAACAAGAACTGTTTAGAGTAAACAGGGTTTTATTACTCTGTGGGGGAGGTGGAGCAAGACCCCACTGTGGTCTCTGGAAGGTGGGGGGATGTGTGTATGTGTGGAGGCTGCAGAAATAGGAGACAGTGAATGTCAGAGGTGTTTGTTTGAGATGACCGGAAAAGACTGACCAGTTAAACTCCACCCCTTCCTGTTTCTGTTGGTATGAAAGGCTATTCAGCCTTTTGCTCTCTCTCTCTCTTCTCGCGCCGCTCGGACCGGAAGGTCGTGGCGGCCTGTGAACAAGGGCCAGGAGTAGGCCTACTCCTGACATTACGCATATGATATGATATGGTTTTGTATGGTAATGTATTGATTGTATTGCATTGTTATATTACCATTAAAATATATTATTGTTAAACGGTTAATTGTATGCTCTGGATTCCTTCCTGTATGATAACCAGCTTGTTAGGGACGTGCAGAGATTTGGAATGCGGACTAGTCATCCCTACAAATCTCTAATATGTTTCACGCCATGTTTAGTGGTAAGCGCAGAGAAGGTGGGTAGCGACAGGTCTGGAAACTCGGCCAACAGTCTGAGAAACGTGTCTGCCCCCGACAGCGAGCCTGACAGCCCGTCGTACGCTGCGCTGCCAAGTGTGCACACGAGGGAAGAAAACGTTAAGGCATCAACCAAACGCATATTCTTAACGTCCACTAAGAGTCCATGAGCACACAAAAAATCCGCTCCGAGGAGGGGAAAAAAAATGTCCGCTGTCACGAAATCCCAGCTGAAACGCTGTCCTCCGATGCACAGACACATAGGCCTCACGCCGTACGTGCAAATAGGACCGCCGTTAGCCGTCGTCAATCGCGGTCCGTGCCCCCAATGGGCGACGTCTTCACTCGACGCTGGAACTACGTTACGTTGAGCGCCCGTGTCACACAGAAACAGGCGTTGTCGCTGACGAAGAGGAGCCTGCACGTGCCGCCGACGCTCAGAGCCACAACTGAGCTCCGGCCCCTCCGTTTCCCGGGGGTTTGTAGCTGCACGGAGCGATGCATCTCTTTGTCCTTGTCTCCACGCCGGCTCGCCACAGCCGTGTCCGGCCTCCGCCACGCTTTCTTGACTGCAGGTGGGCCGCTGAGCGTCGCGGCTAACGTCTCTGCACCGGGCTGTTGTGTAGCCAGGAAAAAACGATCCGCTTCCTCAGCCAAAGCACGGGGCTCCGTGACAGGCGTGGTGGCCAGCACCGTCTGTACCCGGGAGGCAATTGACGCAGGAAAATCTCGGTGAATAAAAGCCAGGGATCCTCCCCCCCAAGCAGATTTAGCATTTTCTCCATTAGCTGAGATGGCTTGCTGTCTCCTAGGCCTTGAATGTGAAGTAACTGGCGAGCCCTCTCCTTAGCAAATACTTCCCCTCCATTTGCATTTCAATCACTTTCCCTTTGTTACCTTTAATGATTTTTTGCTTTATGTCCTGTGTTGTGTTGCTTATGGTTCTAGGGATGTTGTGCATAAATCAATCATATCACAAGAATGGTTTACTCAAACAGCCAATGTAGTATAAAACACTTTAACACAAGTACAGAAGTAGCGTGCCTAAAACTGTTTTTGCAAGTGTATTTAATTGTTTTATCCTAATGAAAACGCATGTGTTTGTGATGGAGTGAGCACATAACAGTATATATGATTATTCTGAAAGCAGGACAGACAAACATGCACACAGTCCTCTAATACCATAGCTAACAAAAAGGACTTGTAACAAAAGAAAAATTCAAATGAACATTCAAACTTGAATCTTGTTTTTCTTTGTCCTAAAGATATTCACAAAACCAATAACAGTACCAAAATACAAGCAAAAAAAGGCGTGTGGTGTAGTGGGTTGTGTGTTGGTGTTCAGATCAGCGGGTTACATGTTCAAACCCCACTACAGTCAGCATGTCGTTGTGTCCCTGAGACACTTCACCCCAAATTTCTCCTGTGTGGATTGTCCACAGTATTGAGTATGTAAGTCGCTTGGGATAAAAGCGTCTAACAAGTGACATGTAATGTAACAATAGGGTGAAACAAAAACATATTTTTGCTCTCCAATTGCTTCAATAAATCCCAAATGTTTTCTGTTTTCACTTTCTTCATTTTACCCGAGAAATGCAACAAAAACAAACAAGTTTCTTGAACAACTGAAAGTAACCCTTTGTGAGAAAGTCTGATTTACAAAATGGTCATTTAGGGGTTTGAGATATTGCTCTTTTACCTTACAGTTTTTTGCACAGGACTTAAGAACTCGGAGGTGACAGAAAATCAGAAAATCAACAGCACTCAGTTGCCACCCTGACAGCACAGCAGCACCTGTAGACAATCAGCTCATTAGGCCCTGATTGGCTGCAAGCTGCAATAAAGCCTCCTTTCTGCTGCTCAGACAAGCAGAGCAAGTCACTTCGGGGCTACTGGTTCTTTACTGCTGTGTTGGAACACAGAGAGGGAGAAATATGACTTGTGGAGTTCATTTGGGGTAAGTTTCTGCAGATATGCAAAGTTGATTATTGTTCGCTGTCTGCGTTCTCTGATGTTTACATATTTTCTGTGCAGGATTGTCCTTATTGTCTTGGTTCAAGCAGAGCATGTGCGCTGTTTGTGGGCTTCAAAAGGTGAGCTAAGCACAACATTTCACTTGAGTGCTGTGAATGACTGTGGCTTTAATATTCTTCTTTTTCTCTAGCAGCTCAGAGCAAGAACAACAACACATATGTTGGCTTCAGGCAAAATAATCGGGAAGCTGGTGTCAACTATCTCCAGAATGGACTCAGACTAAGCAGAAACTTAAACATACCTTCAGCTGTGGGCAGTCGTTTTAGCTGGGGGCCTTCTACTGGTGGCTACACACAAACTGTTTCACAGCCAGCTAAAAGTGGCTTGGCTAAAGTCAGGTTAGTGCAGGGCAGCTCAGTGTCAAAACCTAACTTGAATCGTGTGCCTAAACGGCGTTATCATGGCCTTTTCTGGTGCTATTGTTGGTAGCGGTTCTCTGAGTAAGAGCAGCAACAAGGACGAGGGGAAGTCTTCCAGCCTGTTTAGTGCCGGTGCTCCTGAGCCAAACCAAACCCCTGCACGGACCAGAACTTCCTCCAGTGTTCGCGCTAAGCTAGTGTCTAAAACGGATAAACCTTCCCATCCCTCAGCTTCTAAAAACCCCAGCCAGACTGAGGTTGTGAACCCATACAAACTGTTTTCAGGGAATGCAGGAAATGCCCGAGGAAGCTACAAGGCTACTTCCATGGCCTCAAGTTATGGCACTTCTCTTGAGTCCAATGTAGGAAATGGTCCCATCTTCAAAAGTCGCATTTACTCAACGAGCTACGACTCCAGAGAGGGAACTTCTGGTAAGAAGTTAGCCCCGACCAAGACCCACATCATCTCTGATAAATTTGGTGGCTATGCTATCAGACGGCTGAAGGCTCCTGGGCAGGAGAAAGTGAGTGTCAGGAAGCCCCAGCAGGCCTACCAGACTCCCATCAAGGCCTACGTGGCCCCTCAGCGGCAAGCAACAAACCAGGCCTACGAGGCTCCCAACAAGGCCTACAATGCTCCCAACAAGGCCTACAATGCTCCCCAGCAGCAGACTGCCAACAGGGCCCACGAGACTCCCAACAGGACTCCCAACAGGGCCCACGAGACTCCCAACAGGACTCCCAACAGGGCCCACGAGACTCCCAACAGGCCACGAGACTCCCAACAGGACTCCCAACAGGGCCCACGAGACTCCCAACAGGACTCCCAACAGGGCCCACGAGACTCCCAACAGGACTCCCAACAGGGCCCACGAGACTCCCAACAGGACTCCCAACAGGGCCTACGAGACCCCCAACAGGGCCTACGAGACCCTCAACAGGACCCCCAACAGGGCCTACGAGACCCTCAACAGGACCCCCAACAGGGCCTACGAGACCCTCAACAGGACCCCCAACAGGCCCTACGAGACTCCCAACAGGACTCCCAACAGGCCCTACGAGACTCCCAACAGGACTCCCAACAGGCCCTACGAGACTCCCAACAGGCCCTACGAGACGCCCAAGAAGGCCTACGTAGCCCCTCAGCGGCAAGCAACGAACCAGGCCTACAAGGCTCCCAACAGGGCCTACGTGGCCCCTCAGAGGCAGGCTGAACCCCAGGCCTACATCTTTCCTCAGGTTGCTCCTCTCAAACCTCAAGTCCGAGTGCTCACATAAATGCCAAATGGTTTCGTGTCAGTCCAAAGTGGGGACAATAGCAGGTGAGTACTGTGCTCGCTTTCTTGCTGTTCTATACAATAACTTAAACCTGGTGACTAATGTGTGTTTGTTCTTACAGGTGCAGCTGGTGTCCTCGGATGAATATTTCGTTTTTTAATAATGCATGAATTTACCACCTGGTTGTGTCTTTACTTCACCTTGTATTGTGGGATGGTGAATGCCTAAGCATGAGTGCTTGTGGATATAAGCTTGGTGCCCTCTAGTGTCTAAAAGGTGTGTTGCAAAAATATTTCCTTTACAAAACAAATTTGGAAAATGTATCTTAATACTTTACAGCGCTGACAAAAGATTGTGAAAAACCCCTTAGCAAAAACAAATGTCTCAATATTTCTAGTTTAAACTATTGCAAATGTACAAAAGTGTGAGATATCTGCTTATGTGGCACACTGGCTCTTAAAACAATGCAGTGTTTGCTTTTGAGTTGGACTTTTTACTTTGACCTTTACCAGTGGCACTCTTTATAATGTGACTCTTAGGTTTTAGCTCAAGTGGTGAAATATCTTATCACTTTAAGGGGCTCCCACTAAATGTACAAGTCAATTGATAGACATTGAGCACTAAACTTAAAAGATGTGATTCCTTATCCCAATGTCTGCACTTGAAACTTTGAAAGTTCCTCAACTTGAATGCGAAGTGTACATGCTAGTGTAGACTGTGGCCATATTGGATTACATGTTCATAATATATTGCTTTTTATTTAAAATTGTAGTCTGATGAAACTTTTAATGTAAAGATACACGAAGACCGAACAGTAGTGATGGCAAAATGAAGCTTTGAATGAAGCATCGAACCACTTGGACAATTGTGTCGGAAATGGGTTCATTTCTCGAAGCTTCAGTTACAGCAACCTCTCCTGGCGAAGTGCAAGGCTACAGTGGGTTTAAAGTATCTTTGCCTTGAAAAATATTCGATGCACACACACTAAGACTGAATATCATGTTCTATTTGCAATTAAAGATTGATAATTGTGTGTATTGGGTTATTGAGAGGAGACTAGAGAGTGCTGGACATTTTTTTGGGAGGAGAGGGCCTTTTATCAGTTATTAAAGTTGAAAAGCAAATATTAAAATTAGTGCTGTCAAAATTATCGCGTTAACGGCGGTAATTAATTTTTGGAATTAATTGCGTTAAAATATTTAACGCATGTGCAGAATGGCCCGCCCCATACGTGCCACCAGTGGCAGCGCCAGGGTATGGCTGGGGTAGGTTACACCCATACCAAGAAATGGCTTAGCCCCACCATGAAAAATGATGTTAAAGTAAGCAGAATAAAGTCTGCCAACTCGCGCGGAGTAAATTGCACAGACAGCAGTTAGTAAGATTGATTTCAGTAGCCACGGTTTTGAAAACTTTTGTCACGTAGTGATCGTCTTCTCAATAGAACATCTTTGATAACGGCGTGGTGTTGTTGCAGGAAGTCCCGACGGAGAATACTCTTGCTGTAGTACAGGGCAGAGCCATATAATGTAATAATATGGCTCTGGTACAGGGGTGCACATAACTGGTACGCAGGTTATGTGCGTAATCTGAAATGCGTACCGTCACTTGTGTCACAAAGCGCATTTGCGTACCGACGTACTTGTGAAGCTTTTCCAGAAGGCGGTTAGATCACCGGACGACAGAGTCGGTCTCCGTGTGCACAGACAGGGCTGCTGTTAACGTCGGTCTGTACAACGGAACTGTGCCAAAACTACGCCAACCGGCTGCGGAGGGAGACTCCCCCCTTTACTGGAGAACTGCGCTAAAACAGCTGATCACAACGTTCACACTCTGTGGTCACGAAGTACTCCACTAGCCGCCGCCGCCCCCCCCTGTCGACTTTCCTGAAGTACTCCCCCGTTGATAGAAATCAACACGTAATGAATTAAGACCCCACGGTTTGATGATTGATAGGTGTGTGGGTTGTCTTTCATTTTGACATGCAGACAAATGTTATAATAAACATAGATACTGTATGTTAAATGGATATATCCGCCTTCTTTCATTTATCTTTCCATTCCCACAACAATATACATAAATAAATGGCATATTTTGGACATAGTTCGAATGGTGATTAATCATGATTAATTAATTTTTAAACTGTGATTAATCTGATTAAAATTTTTAATCGTTTGACAGCCCTAATTAAAATACATCCATTCCGGGCTTTGAACCAGCTGCGAGGAGGACATCACCGCATTTGGGCCGCCGGCTCTACCCACTGGGCTATCTATTCCTTAAAATATTGAACTGTTTTTATATTACTGATAATTGTCTTTTTGTTCACAACTTCTCCACTTTTCGAAGTGTTTCCCGCGCCAGAACGACCTATCTTTCTACCTGGCTTGCTCTACTGTATAATGATAGCCTACTACAATTCAAATGCAATACCAACAACTCAACAGCAACAACGCAAAATACGACAACAACCCACACATTGCGCATTGTTTTGAGCGGTCATAAAGTGTTGAAGCGCTCAAATTTGAAACTGTTTCAACCTGTCACCTGTCAGAATCGAGACGAGGCAGTGCATTGAATCGTGTGAATGTACCGCGAACCAGTCAAGTTCAATCAATCAATCAATCAATCAATGTTTATTTATATAGCCCAATATCACAAATGTTACATTTGTCTCAGTGGTCTTCACAGTGTGTACAGAATATCAGTATGACAATACGACACCCTCTGTCCTTAGACCCTCACATCGTACAAGGAAAAACTTCCAAAGAAAACCCAGTTTAAAGGGAAAAATGGGAGAAACCTCAGGGAGAGCAACAGAGGAGGGATCCCTCTCCCAGGACGGACAGACGTGCAATAGATGCCGTGTGTAAATTGAAAAGATAATACATTTGCAACATAGGTAGTCCAGATGTTTGGAAATGCATGTGTGTATAATAGGAAGATGAATCCACGAGGATATCCATCCAGGACCGATGATCCAGGACCACAGCCACGACTCAAGATCCAGCGCTCGCGATCCAGGACACAGGACCGCAGGATCATCCATGACTCCGGATCCCAGCGTATATAGACACCAAAAAGAAGGACATTTGGGGAAGCTGGGTTAATCGGAACATGAGAGTACACGGGTATAGACAGAGGGAAGGAAGAAGTAAGATGTCCCCCGACAAACTAAGCCTATATCAGCAAAACTAGGGGCTGAATCTAATCAGCCCTAACTATAAGCTTTATCAAAAAGGAAGGTCTTAAGCGCACTCTTAAAAACGCATAGGGTGTCTGCCGCCCGAACACAAACTGGAAGCTGATTCCACAAATGTGGAGCTTGATAAGAAAAGGCTCTGGCTCCCATTGTACTTTTAGAGATTCTAGGAACAACCAACAACCCTGCATTCTTGGAACGCAATGCCCTAGTAGGCCAGCAGGGTGTAATGAGTTCTTTAAGGTAAGATGGCGCCTGCCCATTAAGGGCTTTGTAGGCGAGAAGAAGAATTTTAAATTCTATCCTGTGTTCTATAGGGAGCCAGTGTAAGGCAGCCAGAACAGGAGTAATGTGGTCCCTTTTCCTAACTCTGGTTAGTACACGAGCCGCAGCATTTTGAATCAGCTGAAGCGACTTGATTGACTTCTTGGTACTCCCTGATAATAAAGAGTTACAATAATCCAGCCTAGAAGTAACAAATGCATGGACTAGTTTCTCTGCATCGTTTTGAGGCAAGATATGCCTGATTTTTGCAATGTTACGTAGATGGAAGTAGGCGGTCCTTGAAATTGATTTTATGTGGGCGTTAAAGGATAAATCCTGATCAAATATAACACCAAGATTCCTTACAGTCTCACTGGAGTACAAATTAATGCCATCCATAGTTAGTATATCTTTAGATAATTTGTTTCGTAGATTCTTCGGGCCAAGTACAATAACTTCAGTTTTGGTCGTGTTTAACATCAAAAAGTTTAAGGTCATCCACGTTTTTAAGTCCTTAAGGCAGTCTTGAATTTTATTTAGATGATTAATTTCATCAGGCTTGATTGATAAATATAGTTGAGTATCATCCGCATAACAATGAAAGTTTACAGAATGATTCCTTATAATATTGCCTAACGGAAGCATATATAATGTGAACAAAATAGGTCCGAGCACTGAGCCCTGTGGCACTCCATGGCTAACTTTGGTTTGCGTGGAAGATTCATCGTTAACACGTACAAACTGAGAGCGTTCAGATAGATAGGACCTAAACCAGCCTAAAGCAGTTCCCTGTATGCCAACTAAGTGCTCTAGTCTTTGCAATAGGATATCATGGTCGATAGTATCAAATGCAGCACTGAGATCGAGCAAAACAAGAATAGAGACAAGTCCCTTGTCTGAGGCTATTAGAATATAATTTGTGACTTTAACCAGAGCTGTCTCTGTGCTATGATGTGTTCTAAAGTTATTAGAACAAAGTTAAGTTATTCATTCAGGAAATGAAGCAGTTGCTGCTTCGGACGTCATATGTCACGTGATTTGAAGCAAACTGCGAAGCACTGCTTCTATGGAATAGGATGTCCAGGGTTGAAGCTCCGTTCGAAGCTTCGGTGTCAAACTGCCATACCGAACAGTACAAGCTTCTTAATAATATAATAATAATAATACATTTTATTTGTAGGCGCCTTTCATGACACCCAAGGACACCGTACATTTAAAAACAAAAAGAAAGAAAAAAGAAGAATTCTTGAAGAATATGGTTTGTTTTAACCCAAATATTTATAAAAGTTAATTCACCGTCTGCTAATTTTCTGATGACTATGAACTGATTTGTAATATTGTGTATTGTAGTGCCAGGAAAAGGGAGTCGCAGGCGGTGTATTAAGAACAGAGTTCCAATCTTTATTAGCCATTAATAACAGAGAGGTTATCACATGAACTGCTCTGCTTGACGAGCTAGCAGGAATGGAAGCTAACGCTACAGGTGTTCCCACTAAAGGGTCCGTGTGGCAACACAATACGAGAGTTGAATTATGTCCAATAACGTGTCACCACACAAGCCCCCCCAGAATTAACGTGTAAACAAAATCTGTATGGCGGGGAGGAACAATCCACCTGCCCCCACGAGACCTGCGCACCGGAGTCGGTACAGCGACCTCCGCCCGTGCGGCCCCTGACAGAGGAGGGACCGGAACAACAGGTCCACACTCCCTGACAGGAATCAAAGCCGGGGGTCGGCCCCACCGGCCGGTCCACGTCCAAGTGAGCAGCCTTCACCCGGTCAACCGAGACGTGCTCAGCCTTACCGCCCATGTCGACCACCAGGTGTTTTTCACCGTGTTCCAAAACCCGGAAAGGTCCATCGTAAGGGGGCTGCAGGGGGCCTCTTTGTGCGTCGTGACGAATGAAGACGTGCCCAGCCGAGCGTAGCTCCGCAGGAACTTGAGACCCTGGCGCACCGTGCTGAGTAGTCGGGACTGTAGCGAAAGCCTCCGCCGCGTCACGCGGGAAAAACTCGCTGGGCCGTGGCAGACCAGGGAGCTGATGCATTTGGGAGGAAATCCCCCGGAACTCTCAGCGGCTGACCGTAGACCATCTCCGCTGTAGAACACTGCAGATCTTCCTTAGGTGCGGTCCTCAGGCCCAGCATCACCCAGGGCAGCTTGTCGACCCAGTTACCGTCCGTAAGGCCGGCCTTGAGGGCCGCCTTTATGGAGCGATGGAAGCGCTTGCAGAGGCCGTTAGCCTGAGGGTGGTAAGCGGTAGTCTTGTGCAGCTTAACCCCCAAACCGCCTGCCACAGCGTTCCAGAGCTCGGACGTGAACTGAGAGCCCCTGTCTGAGGAAATGTCTGACGGGGTGCCAAAACGACACACCCACGTTGCAATGAAGGCCCGAGCAACGTCTGCGGCTGATGTCGAAACGAGCGGACGGGTCGTTCTGTCCACCATGGTGAGGAGGTAGGAAAACCCCTGAGAGGAAGGCAACGGACCAACCAGGTCAATGTTGACGTGATCAAACCTCCTCTCAGGCACTAGGAAACGCTCCAAAGGGGCCTTCGTGTGGCGGTGCACCTTAGCGCAATGACAAGCCACGCACTCCCTGGCCCAAGTCCTCACGTCCGTTTTCAGTCCTTGCCAAACGAACTTCGCCGCAACCAAATGTACCGAAGGTTTAACGCCGGGGTGTGACAGGCCGGGCACAGCCTCGAACACAGGACGCCTCCAGATGGCAGGGATGACAGTTTGTGCCAGGCCCGTAGAGACGTCACACAGGAGAGTAATGCCCGCGTCGCCGAACACCACGTCCTCCAAGCGCAGCCCAGCGCTTTCCACCTTCAGAGCCTGGACGCCGGTATCTGTGACCTGGTCTGCCGCCATGCGAGTATAGTCCAGGCCCAACTGGATGGCACCGATGACGACCCTGGAGAGGCAATCAGCAACCAGGTTCGACTTGCCAGCCACGTGCTTAATGTCCGCAGTGAACTCCGATATGTAGGACAGCTGCCGCTGCTGACGTGCCGACCAAGGCTCCAACACTTTTGACATGGCGAAGGTGAGCGGCTTGTGGTCGACAAACGTCGTAAATTCACGGCCTTCCAGCATGAAACGGAAGTGCCGCACGGCCAAATAAAGTCCGAGGAGCTCCAGGTCAAAGGCGCTGTATTTGCATTCTCTAGGCGTCAGCTGGCGGCTGACAAAGGCGATGGACTACGCGATCGGCGCAGTGCACGAGCAGTGGGTGGAGGGCACTTGGCAGCCGCTCGCCTTTTCAGCTGCCGAGCACCCTCCACCCACTGCTCGTGCACTGCGCCGACCGCGTAGTCCGACGCGTCCGTGGTGATGGAGATGGGAGCCATAGATGATGGGTGTGCCAGCAAAGCCGCCTGAGCCAACGCGGTCTTGACCTCAGCAAACGCGCCGTCCGCCTCTGCTGTCCAGTCGATCTCCTGGACGGGGGTCTTGCCTTTCAACGCTTCATACAGCGGCCGCATGATGTTTGCGGCCCGGGCGATGAAACGGTGGTAGAAAGTCACCATCCCCAGAAACTCACGCAGAGAGACCGGGCTGTGAGCGGGCGAGGAAAGCCGCAACAGCCTCCACCTTCGCTGGCAGAGGTGTCGCACCGCCCTTGGTGACTCGGTGCCCCAGGAAATCGATGTCCGACACCCCGAACTTGCACTTTGCAGGATTGATGAATAATCCGTGTTCATTGAGCCGTGTGAAAAGGGCTCGGAGGTGGGACAGGTGCTCCTGCACTGAAGCGCTGGCGACGAGTATGTCATCGAGGTAGACAAACACAAACAGCATGTCCCACGGCACCGAATCCATCAGGCGCTGGAACGTCTGAGCGGCATTCTTGAGTCCAAAAGGCATCCGCAGGAACTCAAAAAGTCCAAAAGGCGTTATCACTGCTGTCTTGGGAATGTCCAGGGGGTGCATGGGCACCTGGTGGTATCCACGCACCAGGTCCACCTTGGAAAATACCCCCATACCGGCCAGATGCGCCGAAAAGTCCTGAATGTGCGGCACCGGATAGCGGTCAGGCGTAGTGGCGTCGTTGAGTCGGCGGTAATCCCCGCACGAGCGGAACCCGCCATTCGGTTTTGGGGACGACGTGCAGGGGGGAAGCCCAAGGACTGTCGGAGCGGCTGACAATGCCCAGGCGCTCCATGGTTGCGAACTCCGCCCTCGCTACAGCCAGCTTAGAAGGGTTCAACCGCAAAGCAGTCAGCTAGCGGCCCATTTAAACCTCTTGGTAAAAAGCCAATTTGTTATCTCTGTGGAATAGAAGGCCATATAAAACCTATGTGCAGCCAAAATGACACAAATGTGCTTTGTGCCTCGCCCTCATATTGAGCATGTGCGTAAGGATGACCAGTCTATTAAGATGACACTCATAGAAGTTAATGGACAGATTATCAAGGCCTTGCTGGATTCTGGGAGTAGTCAGACTCTTGTACACCGGAAGTTTGTACCACCCAACATTATTAGCACAAGAGACACAATCCCAATCTGTTGTGTGCATGGAGATGAGAAAAGCTATTCAACAGCTGACCTGTACATAAAAGTAAAGGGTCAAACTTACCTCTTGAATATTGGGGTTGTTGATAACTTGCCTTATCCAGCGGTGCTGGGGCGAGATCTTCCAGTGCTTTTTGATTTGTTGGAGGGGAAGAAAAGCCAAAAATGTAATGTTGTAGTTACTAGAGCACAGGCAAAATCACCAAATGAGCACTCTGAGACTGCTTTACCTTTTTTCAATCAGGAGCTTGACACAACATCCGGGAGACCTCGGAAAACTCGCAGACAGATGAGGTAGGAAAAGTTTCCAACACACAGTTGTGAACCCACCATCTAGCACTGAGCCAGATTTAGCCTTACAGTTTCAAATGCCAGCCAATATCATGGAAATGCAGAAAGCTGATCTATCCCTAGATTCTCTTTTTCAGACGGCGAAGGAAAAAGAGCCAGGGGCTGAGCTGGACTTCAACGAAGACGAGTATGTTCTGCAAAATGGCATTCTCTACCGTCAGCAGGGGTCGGTGTTGCAGCTAGTGGTTCCTCAAGCAGTTAGATACAACATTCTCTCTTTGGGGCACTCTATTCCCTGGGCTGGCCACCTGGATAAGCAAAAAACCATAGCTCGCATCCAACGGTATTTTCACTGGCCTAGCCTGCGAAGAGAGGTCACTCAATTCTGCAGAAGTTGTCCTCAGTGCCAAATAACATCTGCTAGAACCCCCTCCAGAGCTCCCCTCCAGCCTTTACCCATCATTGGCACCCCATTTGAGCGCCTTGGGATGGACATTGTTGGTCCTGTTGAGAGGAGCAAGGGGGAAACCGGTACATGCTGGTCATAACAGATTACGCCACAAAGTACCCAGAAGTCTTTCCATTGAAATCCATAAAAGCAAAATCAGTTGCTCTCTGTTTGGTTCAGTTCTTTTCAAGAGTAGGTTTCCCTCATTAAATATGAACTGACCAGGGAACTAACTTCATGTCCACTCTGCTGAAACAGGTGCATCACTTGCTGGGTATTCGGAGCCTGAGGACCACACCATAGCATCCCCAAACTGATGGATTGACTGAGCGTTTCAACCAAACCCTGAAGCAGATGCTACGGAAGTTTGTCAACAACAGTGGCACAGACTGGGACCAGTGGCTGCCATACCTCCTCTTTGCTTATAGGGAAGTACCCAAGCCTCCACTGGTTTCTCTCCATTTGAACTTTTGTATGGACATGAAGTACGAGGACCTCTCTCACTGTTGAGGGAGATTTGGGAGGGAAACAAGGCGAGGGAGGGTTCTGTTAACATTGTATCCTATGTTGTTCAGATGAGAGATCGATTGGAGAAAATGAGTCAGCTTGCCCAATCTCACATGGCAGTGGCCCAGCAACAGCAGAAGTCCTGGTATGATCGGTCAGCTCGGCAAAGATCCTTCAACCCAGGACAAAAGGTACTTGTTCTCCTCCCAAATGATAACAGCAAGCTGTTGGCAAAGTGGCAGGGACCATTTGAGATCAAGAAGCAACTCGGGCCCACAACATATGAGGTATCGACCCCTCGGAAGCCACGCTCCAGTAGAGTACTACATATAAATCTCTTGAAAGAGTGGGTGCCACGACCTGAACAAGAAGCAAGAGTGATGCTCATCAGGGATGTGCGAGAGGAAGTGGAGGAGCAATACCTATCTCCAGGGGGGGCTACGGTGAGCCATGACCTCAGCCACCTCTCAGAAGACAAACAGCTTCAGGTGAGGACAATCTGTAGGTCAGAATTATTTCAGGAGAATCCTGGGAGAACAGATATTGTTGAGCATGACATTGTGGTTAGAGAAGGTGTTTCTGTGAGACGGCTGAGTTACAGGATTCCGGTACGCCTGCTGGCGTCACTGAAAAAGGAGGTCGATCTGATGCTGTCCCTGGGGATCATTGAGATTTCGAAAAGCGAGTGGTGCAACCCAGTGGTCCTTGTGCCAAAGAAGGATGGCAGTCTTAGGTTTTGTATTGATTTTAGGTACCTGAACTCAATTTCTCTGTTTGATTCTTATCCAACACCAAGAATCGATGAACTGCTTGAACGGCTTGGAAAAGCCAAATACTTAACCACATTAGATCTTTCCAAGGGTTTCTGGCAGGTTCCACTGACTGAGCGGTCCAGGGAGCTGACAGCCTTTAGGACACCATTGGGTATTTTCCAGTTCACGGTCATGCCATTTGGGCTGCATGGTGCTCCAGCAACTTTCCAGAGGCTTATGGATCAGGTACTTTGTGATTTATCTGGTTTTGCTGCAGCATATCTGGATGACATTGTCATTTACAGCTCCACCTGGGAGGAGCACATGGAACATCTGCACACTGTCTTGGATCGCCTCTACTCTGCGGGGCTGACTATCAATCCATCGAAGTGCGTCTTTCCGCTGCAGAGACGGAGTACCTGGGCCAGATCATTGGACGCGGTGTGATACGGCCGCGGGTCAGCAAGATTCAGGCATCGAGTCATGTCCTGTGCCACAAACAAGGAAGCAGCTCCGATCTTTTCTGGGCATGGCAGGCTTCTACCACTGCTTTGTACCACAATTCTCTGCCAGGGCAGCTCTACTAACAGACCAGACTGGATCCTGGTCTTCAAATCAGATACAGTGGACAGAGGAGTCCTTGGCAGCTTTTCACGACATCCAGGGATCATTTAGTAAGAAACCTGTTCTTTACAGTCCAAACTTTGATGAACATTTTATGCAAACAGATGCTTCTGATAGGGGTCTGGGGGCTGTGCTTCTCCAGGGGTCATCAGACGACCGCCATCCAGTGGCCTACATCAGCCGGAAACTGTTCCCCAGGGAGGTCAGGTATTCAACTGTGGAAAATGAGGCACTGGCTATCAAATGGGCCCTCGACTCTCTCCGGTATTACCTCCTGGGTAGAGAATTCACCCTGGAGACTGATCATAAAGCGCTTCAGTGGATGGGAAGGATAAAGGATACAAATGGAAGGATTACCGGTGGTACCTGGCACTGCAACCATTCCGCTTCAACATTCAGCACATCCCAGGCAAGGACAATGTCACAGCCGACTACCTCTCTCGCTGTTCCAGCGAGAGTCTTGAAGGGGGGAGTGTGTGATGGCCACAGCCACACAGGGTAAACCAACTACACTGCATCCTCATCTTCAGTAGTTTTGCTTTAGTGCAGCTACAATAAACATGCCAATTAACACCACACATTTGCTCTAGATGGTAAACTTTTTATTTGATTGTAATCTGACATTACTTTTAAACATTTTAGCACAGCTAATACACAAGTATTTGTTTGTATTAATTACATTCTTTGTCTCTTGAGTTACCATGTCCATTGGGGGAGGTTACTTCCTGGTTCAGCAAAGGGTGTGGCCGAGCGCTGAGGGCTCATAAATACTGCAAGGAGCCAATTGGGACAGATTGGGACAAACCACCTGCTTCCATGTCAAAGGGGGGATTGGGTTTGTCAGTGTCCTTTGTGTATGATGTGACTATTAATTATCCCTTGGGTTCAACTTGGTTTGGCCAAGCCACTATATAGGTTCCTTGGGTTTTCATTGTAGGAGGTCAGTTTTGTTGAGTTAACACCTGTTATGTTTCTTTGAGGTATTTTCTGTTGACCTCTTTTATAGGCCTAGCAATTATATGATGTTTTGTGGATTTTTGGGTAAATAAAAACCCTAGTTTATTTAAACCACTCCTGTGTCCTGTTGTCTTACTGCTTGGTCCCTGACACACGCCATGCTTAGTGGTAAGCGCAGAGAAGGTGGGTAGCGACAGGTCTGGAAACTCGGCCAACAGTCTGAGAAACGTGTCTGCCCCCGACAGCGAGCCCGACAGCCCGTCGTACGCTGCGCTGCCAAGTGTGCACACGAGGGAAGAAAACGTTAAGGCATCAACCAAACGCATATTCTTAACGTCCACTAAGAGTCCATGAGCACACAAAAATCCGCTCCGAGGAGGGGAAAAGAAATGTCCGCTGTCACGAAATCCCAAATGGGATCTACAAGTGGGCTTCCATATTGAGATGTGGGAGCCCTGAAGTGGGCTCTCATATTGACTTGTGGGACAGTCAATATAACTATTATTATTATTTTGGAATTATTAATAATATTGAGAAGTGGGATTCCATATTGAGATGTGGGACATCGCCCCAATCCCCATAGGTATATCTGCAAGTGGGCTTCCATATTGAGATGTGGGATCTACAAGTGGGCTTCCATATTGAGATGTGGGAGCCCTGAAGTGGGCTCTCATATTGACTTGTGGGACCCCCCCCAAGGCAAGTGGACATCCATATTGGGTTGACGGACACCACCCCCCCCATACGTACAAGTACACAGTAAGTGAATACTCATGTTACTGTGTAATAGGCCAAAAGTGGGACCCCGTATTGGGTTGACGGACACCCCCCACGTGACAAATATTTGGTAAGTGGGACCCCATATTTGGTTGACGGATACCCCCCCCCAAGTACAAGTACACAGTAAGTGAATACTCGTGTTACTGTGTAATATGTGGAAAGTGGGACCCCATATGGGTTGACGGACACCCCCCCCCATAAGTACAATACACAGTAAGTGAATACTCGTGTTACTGTGTAATATTTGGAAAGCGGGGACCCTGTATTGGGTTGACGGACACCCCCCGACATGACAAATATTTGGTAAGTGGGACCCCATATTGGGTTGACGGCCACCCCCCCCCATAAGTACAAGTACACGGTAAGTGAATACTCGTGTTACTGTGTAATATGTGGAAAGTGGGACACAATATTGGGTTGATGGACACCCCCCCCTAAGTATAAGTACACAGCAAGTGAATACTTGTGTTACTGTGTATTATGCGGAAAGTGAGACCCCGTATTGGGTTTACGGACACCCCCCCCCCCATAAGTACAAGTACGCGGCGAGCGAATACTGGCGTTACTGTGTAATACGTGGAAAGCGGGCTCCCGTACGGGCCCGACGGACGCCCCCACCGCCGCCACCCGGTGGCCGGAGACGGGACGGCGTCCGGGAGCCGCCTAGTGGGTCCGGCTATTTTACAAACGTTGGAGGGGGCGGAGCGAGCCGCCGTTTGCGACTTATGCGTCCCCCGGCAGCTTAGTAGGCTGTTGCCGCCTTCATGGAGCGATGGAAGCGCTCGCAGAGGCCGTTAGCCTGAGGGTGGTAAGCGGTAGTCCTGTGCAGCTTAACCCCCAAACCGCCTGCCACAGCGTTCCAGAGCTCGGACGTGAACTGAGAGCCCCTGTCTGAGGAAATGTCTGACAGGGTGTCAAAATGACACACCCACATTGCAATGAAGGCCCGGGCAACGTCTGCGGCTGATGTCGAAACGAACGGAACCGCCTCCGGCCAACGGGTCGTTCTGTCCACCATGGTGAGGAGGTAGGAAAACCCCTGAGAGGAGGGCAACGAACCAACCAGGTCAATGTTGACGTGATCAAACCTCCTCTCAGGCACTAGGAAACACTCCAACGGGGCCTTCGTGTGGCGGTGCACCTTAGCGCGTTGACAAGCCACGCACTCCCTGGCCCAAGTCCTCACGTCCCTTTTCAGTCCTTGCCAAATGAACTTTGCCCCTACCAAATGTACCGAAGGTTTAACGCCGGGGTGTGACAGGCCGTGCACAGCCTCGAACACAGGACGCCTCCAGATGGCAGGGACGACAGGTCGCGCCAGGCCCGTAGAGACGTCACACAGGAGAGTAATGCCCGCGTCGCCGAACACCACGTCCTCCAAGCGCAGCCCCGAGCTCTCCACCTTCAGAGCCTGGACGCCGGGATCTGTGACCTGGTCCACCGCCATGCGAGTATAGTCCAGGCCCAACTGGACGGCACCGATGACGACCCTGGAGAGGCAATCAGCAACCAGGTTCGACTTGCCAGCCACGTGCTTAATGTCTCTAGTGAACTCCGATATGTAGGACAGCTGCCCTGCTGACGTGCCGACCAAGGCTCCGCCACTTTTGACATGGTGAGCGGCTTGTGGTCGACAAACGCCGTAAATTCACAGTCTTCCAGCATGAAACGGAAGTGCCGCACGGCCAAATAAAGTCCGAGGAGCTCCGGGTCAAAGGCGCTGTATTTGCGTTCTCTAGGCGTCAGCTGGCGGCTGAAATAGGTGTCGGACTACACGGTCGGCGCAGTGCACGAGCACTGGGTGGAGGGCGCTTGGCAGCCGCTCGCCTTTTTCAGCCGCAAGCGCCCTCCACCCACTGCTCGTGCACTGCGCCGACCGCGTAGCCGGACGCGTCTGTGGTGATGGAGATGGGAGCTGTAGATGATGGGTGTGCCAGCAAAGCCGCCTGAGACAACGCGGTCTTGACCTCAGCAAAAGCGCCGTCCGTCTCTGCTGTCCAGTCGATCTCCTGGACGGTCTTGCCTTTCAACGCTTCATACAGCGGCCGCATGATGTGTGCGGCCCGGGTGATGAAATGGTGGTAGAAAGTCACCATCCCCAGAAACTCACGGAGCGACCGGGCTGTGAGCAGGCGAGGAAAAGCCGCAACAGCCTCCACCTTCGCTGGCAGAGGTGTCCGCACCGCCCTTGTGACACGGTGCCCCAGGAAATCGATGTCCGACACCCCGAACTGGCACTTTGCAGGATGATGATTAATCCGTGTTCGTTGAGCCGTGTGAAAAGGGCTCGGAGGTGGGACAGGTGCTCCTGCCACTGAAGCACTGGCGATGAGTATGTCATCGAGGTAGACAACACAAACGGCAGGTCCCCAAGCACCGAATCCATCAGGCGCTGGAACGTCTGAGCGGCAATTCTTGAGTCCAAAAGGCTTCCGCAGGAACTCAAAAAGTCCAAAAAGCGTTATTACTGCTGTCTTGTGAATGTCCAGGGTTGCATGGGCACCTGGTGGTATCCACGCACCAGGTTCACCTTGGAAAACACCCCCGTACTGGCCAGATGCGCCGAAAAGTCCTGAATGTGCGGCACCGGATAGCGGTCAGGCGTAGTGGCGTCGTTGAGTCTGCGGTAATCCCTGCACGAGTGGAACCCGCCGTTCGGTTTGGGGACGACGTGCATGGGGGAAGCCCAAGGACTGTCGGAGCGGCGGACAATGGCCCCAGGCGCTCCATGGTTGCGAACTCGCCCTTGCTACAGCCAGCTTAGAAAGGTTCAACCGCCGGGCCCTGGCGTAGACAGAAGGCCCCCCCGGTAGTCCCGTGGTGTTCCACGCCATGCTTAGTGGTAAGCGCAGAGAAGGTGGGTAGCGACAGGTCTGGAAACTCGGCCAACAGTCTGAGAAACGTGTCTGCCCCTGACAGCGAGCCTGACAGCCCGTCGTACGCTGCGCTGCCAAGTGTGCACACGAGGGAAGAAAACGTTAAGGCATCAACCAAACGCATATTCTTAACGTCCACTAAGAGTCCATGAGCACACAAAAAATCCGCTCCGAGGAGGGGAAAAGAAATGTCCTATGTCACGAAATCCCAGCTGAAACGCTGTCCTCCGATGCACAGACACATAGGCCTCACGCCGTACGTGCAAATGGGACCGCCGTTAGCCGTCGTCAATCGCGGTCCGTGCCCCCCACGGGCGACGTCTTCACTCGACGCTGGAACTACGTTCCGTCGAGCGCCCGTGTCACACAGAAACAGGCTCCCCGAAACGTTGTCGCTGACGAAGAGGAGCCTGCACGTGCCGCCGACGCTCAGAGCCACGACTGAGCTCCGGCCCCTCCGTTTCCCGGGGGTTTGTAGCTGCACGGAGCGATGCCATCTCTTCGCCCTTGTCCCGAAACGTGCGTGGTAAACGCACTCTCCGGCGTCTCCATGCCGGCTCGCCACAGCCGTGTCCGGCCTCCGCCACGCTTTCTTGACTGCAGGTGGGCCGCTGAGCGTCTCGGCTAACGTCTCTGCACCGGGCTGTTGTGTAGCCAGGAAAAAAACGATCCGCTTCCTCAGCCAAAGCACGGGGCTCCGTGACAGGCGTGTTGACCAGCACCGTCTGTACCCGGGGGAGGCAAGTGACGCAGGAAAATCTCGGTTGAATAAAAGCCGGGGATCCTCCCCCCAAGCAGATTTAGCATTTTCTCCATTAGCTGAGATGGCTTGCTGTCTCCTAGGCCTTGAATGTGAAGTAACTGGCGAGCCCTCTCCTTAGCAGATAAGCTAAATGTCTTAAGGAGAAGGGCCTTAATCGCCTCATATTTGCCATGATGTGGGGGGGCTGCGATGAATCCCACCAACCTGGACGACGCAGAGCTGCCCAGCACTGCTACCACATGGTAGTATTGGGTGTACATGGTGCTAGTGTGTTTTAAGATGAGAGATAAAAACCATCCCTTGATTGCAAAGTTAATCCCTGTGCTCCCTCCAGAGGGGGTTTCTATCCCACACCACTCCCCCCCTCACTTGCTTGAAACACCCACATTGGACTCCTTTGTTTACTTCCTGAACATAATGACATCAACATGTAACACTTGGCTAGCGCTCCAAGTCATTGTCCGTGAAAGGACATATTTGTTTTTTCTTGCCTGCCTCCACTTTGTACAAAGAACCTAGAAACTGTGAAAATATATCAATGAATAAAGAAAATATGGGCTGCATAAACAACAGCAAAAACTATATTAAACAATCTGTTTACAAACTTTATGCAAATACCTCCCTGCCATTTGCATTTCAATCACTTTCCCTTTGTTACCTTTAATGTTTTTTTTTGCTCAATGTCCTGTGTTGTGTTGCTTATGGTTCTAGGGATTTTGTGCATAAATCAATCATATCACAAGAATGGTTTACTCATCAGCCAATGTAGTATGAAACACTTTAACACAAGTACAGAAGTAGCGTGCCTAAAACTGTTTTTGCAAGTGTATTTAAATTGTTGTATCTTAATAAAAATGCATGTGTTTGTGACGGAGTGAGCACATAACAGTATATATGATTATTCTGAAAGCAGGACAGACAAACATGCACACAGTCCTCTAATACCATAGCCAACAAAAAGGACTTGTAACAAAAGAAAAACTCAAATGAAACATTCAAACTTGAATCTTGTTTTCTTTGTCCTAAAGATATTCACAAAACCAATAAACAGTACCAAAAAACAAGCAAAAAAAGGCGTGTGGTGCAGTGGGTTGTGCGTTGGTGTTCAGATCAGGGGTCACATGTTGCTCTCCAATTACTTCAATAAATCCCAAATGTTTTCTGTTTTCACTTCTCTTCATTTTTACCCTGAGAAATGCAACAAAACAAACAAGTTTTCTTGAACAACTGAAAGTAACCCTTTGTGAGAAAGTCTGATTTACAAAATGGTCATTTAGGGGTTTGAGATATTGCTCTTTTTACCTTACAGTTTTTTGCACAGGACTTAAGAACTCGGAGGTGACAGAAAATCAGAAAAATCAACAGCACTCAGTTTCCACCCTGACAGCACAGCAGCACCTGTAGACAATCAGCTCATTAGGCCCTGATTGGCTGCAAGCTGCAATAAAGCCTCCTTTCTGCTGCTCAGACAAGCAGAGCAAGTCACTTCGGGGCTACTGGTTCTTTACTGCTGTGTTGGAACACAGAGAGGGGAGAAATTATGACTTGTGGAGTTCATTTGGGGTAAGTTTCTGCAGATATGCAAAGTTAATTGTTCGCTGTCTGTGTCTCTGATGTTTACATATTTTCTGTGCAGGATTGTCCTTATTGTCTTGGTTCAAGCAGAGCATGTGCGCTGTTTGTGGGCTTCAAAAGGTGAGCTAAGCACAACATTTCACTTGAGTGCTGTGAATGACTGTGGCTTTAATATTCTTCTTTTTCTCTAGCAGCTCAGAGTAAGAACAACAACACATATGTTGGCTTCAGGCAAAATAATCGGGAAGCTGGTGTCAACTATCTCCAGAATGGACTCAGACTAAGCAGAAACTTAAACATACCTTCAGCTGTGGGCAGTCGTTTTAGCTGGGGGCCTTCTACTGGTGGCTACACACAAACTGTTTCACAGCCAGCTAAAAGTGGCTTGGCTAAAGTCAGGTTAGTGCAGGGCAGCTCAGTGTCAAAACCTAACTTGAATCGTGTGCCTAAACGGCGTTATCATGGCCTTTCTGGCGCTATTGTCGGTAGCGGTTCTCTGAGTAAGAGCAGCAACAAGGACGAGGGGAAGTCTTCCAGCCTGTTTGGTGCTGGCGCTCCTGAGCCAAACCAAACCCCTGCACGGACCAAAACTTCCTCCAGTGTTCGCGCTAAGCTAGTGTCTAAAACGGATAAACCTTCCCGTCCCTCAGCTCCTAAAAACCCCAGCCAGACTGAGGTTGTGAACCCATACAAACTGTTTTCAGGGAATGCAGGAAATGCCCAAGGAAGCTACAAGGCTACTTCCATGGCCTCAAGTTATGGCACTTCTCTTGAGTCCAATGTAGGAAATGCTCCCATCTTCAAAACTCGCAGTTACTCAACGAGCTACGACTCCAAATCGTCCAGAGAGGGAACCTCTGGTAAGAAGTTAGCCCCGACCAAGACCCACATCATCTCTGATAAATTTGGTGGCTATGCTATCAGACGGCTGAAGGCTCCTGGGCAGGAGAAAGTGAGTGTCAGGAAGCCCCAGCAGGCCTACCAGACTCCCATCAAGGCCTACGTGGCCCGTCAGCGGCAAGCAACAACCAGGCCTACGAAGCTCCCAACAAGGCCTACAATGCTCCCAACAAGGCCTACAATGCTCCCCAGCAGCAGACTCCCAACAGGGCCCACGAGACTCCCAACAGGACTCCCAACAGGACCCAACAGGACTCCCAACAGGACTCCCAACAGGACTCCCAACGGACTCCCAACAGGACTCCCAACAGGACTCCCAACAGGACTCCCAACAGGGCCCACAACAGGGCCCACGAGACTCCCAACAGGGCCACGAGACTCCCAACAGGACTCCCAACAGGGCCACGAGACTCCCAACAGGACCCCAACAGGGCCTACGAGACTCCCAACAGGACCCCCAACAGGGCCTACGAGAATCCCAACAGGACCCCAACAGGCCCTACGAGACTCCCAAGAGGACCCCCAACAGGCCCTACGAGACGCCCAAGAAGGCCTACGTAGCCCCTCAGCGGCACGCAACGAACCAGGCCTACGAGGCTCCCAACAGGGCCTACGTGGCCCCTCAGAGGCAGGCTGAACCCCAGGCCTACATCTTTCCTCAGGTTGCTCCTCTCAAACCTCAAGTCCGAGTGCTCACATAAATGCCAAATGGTTTCATGTCAGTCCAAAGTGGGGACAATAGCAGGTGAGTACTGTGCACGCTTTCTTGCTGTTCTATACATTAACTTAAACCTGGTGACTAATGTGTGTTTGTTCTTACAGGTGCAGCTGGTGTCCTCGGATGAATATTTCGTTTTTTAAATAAATACATGAATTTACCACCTGGTTGTGTCTTTACTTCACCTTGTATTGTGGGATGGTGAATGCCTAAGCATGAGTGCTTGTGGATGTAAGCTTGGTGCCCTCTAGTGTCTAAAAGGTGTGCATTTAAAAATGTTTCCTTTACAAAACAAATTTGGAAAATGTATCTTAATACTTTACAGCGCTGACAAAAGATTGTGAAAATCCCCTTAGCAAAAACAAATGTCTCAATAGTTCTAGTTTAAACTATTGCACATTTACAAAAGTGTGAGATATCAGCTTATGTGGCACACTGGTTCTTAAAACAATGCAGGGTTTGCTTTTGAGTTGGACTTTTTACTTTGACCTTTACCAGTGGCACTCTTTATAATGTGACTCTTAGGTTTAGCTCAAGTGGTGAAATCTTATCACTTTAAGGGGCTCCCACTAAATGTACAAGTCAATTGATAGACATTGAGCACTAAACTTAAAAGATGTGATTCCTTATCCCAATGTCTGCACTTGAAACTTTAAAGTTCCTCAACTTGAATGCAAAGTGTACATGCTAGTGTAGACTGTGGCCATACTGGATTACATGTTTATAATATATGCCTTATATTTAACATTGTAGTCTGATGAAACTTTTAATGTAAAGATGCACTAAGACTGAACAGTAGTGATGACAAAATGAAGCTTTGAATGAAGCATCGAATCACTTTGATTTGAAGCAGTTGCTGCTTCGGACGTCATATGTCACGTGATTTGAAGCAAGCTTCGAAGCACTGCTTCTATGGAATAGGAAGTCCAGGGTTGAAGCTCCGTTCGAAGCTTCAGTGTCAAACTGCCATACACCGAACAGTACAAGCTTCTTGAATATGGGTTGTTTTAACACATACATTTATAAAAGTTAATTCACCGGCTGCTAATTTTCTGATGACTATGAACTGATTTGTAATATTGTGTATTGTAGTGCCAGGAAAAGGGAGTCGCAGGCGGTGTATTAAGAACAGAGTTCCAATCTTTATTAGCCATTAATAACAGAGGGTTATCACATGAACTGCTCTGCTTGACGAGCTAGCAGGAATGGAATCTAATGCTACAGGTGTTCCCACTAAAGGGTCCGTGTGGCAACACAATACGAGAGGTGAATTATGTCCAATAACGTGTCACCACACAAGCCCCCCCAGAATTAACATGTAAACAAAATCTGTATGGCGGGGAGGAACAATCCACCTGCCCCCACGAGACCTGCGCACCGGAGTCGGTACAGCGACCTCCGTCCGTGCGGCCCCTGACAGAGGAGGGACCGGAACAACAGGTCCACACTCCCTGACAGGAATCAAAGCCGGGGGTCGGCCCCGTCTCGGCGGCCGAGCCGGCACCCCCGGCCGGTCCACGTCCAAGTGAGCAGCCTTCACCCGGTCAACCGAGACGTGCTCAGCCTTACCGCCCATGTCGACCACCATGTGTTTTTCACCGTGTTCCAAAACCCGGAAAGGTCAATCGTAAGGGGGCTGCAGGGGGCCTCTTTGTGCGTCGTGACGAATGAAGACGTGCCCAGCCGAGCGTAGCTCCGCAGGAACTTGAGACCCTGGCGCACTGTGCTGAGTAGTCGGGACTGTAGCGAAAGCCTCCGCCGCGTCACGCGGGAAAAACTCGCTGGGCCGTGGCAGACCAGGGAGCTGATGCATTTGGAGGAAATCCCCCGGAACTCTCAGCGGCTGACCGTAGACCATCTCCGCTGTAGAACACTGCAGATCTTCCTTAGGTGCGGTCCTCAGGCCCAGCATCACCCAGGGCAGCTTGTCGACCCAGTTACCGTCCGTAAGGCCGGCCTTGAGGGCCGCCTTCATGGAGCGATGGAAGCGCTCGCAGAGGCCGTTAGCCTGAGGGTGGTAAGCGGTAGTCTTGTGCAGCTTAACCCCCAAACCGCCTGCCACAGCGTTCCAGAGCTCGGACGTGAACTGAGAGCCCCTGTCTGAGGAAATGTCTGACGGGGTGCCAAAACGACACACCCACGTTGCAATGAAGGCCCGAGCAACGTCTGCGGCTGATGTCGAAACGAGCGGACGGGTCGTTCTGTCCACCATGGTGAGGAGGTAGGAAAACCCCTGAGAGGAAGGCAACGGACCAACCAGGTCAATGTTGACGTGATCAAACCTCCTCTCAGGCACTAGGAAACACTCCAACGGGGCCTTCGTGTGGCGGTGCACCTTAGCGCGTTGACAAGCCACGCACTCCCTGGCCCAAGTCCTCACGTCCGTTTTCAGTCCTTGCCAAAAGAACTTCGCCGCAACCAAATGTACCGAAGGTTTAACGCCGGGGTGTGACAGGCCGGGCACAGCCTCGAACACAGGACGCCTCCAGATGGCAGGGACGACAGTTCGTGCCAGGCCCGTAGAGACGTCACACAGGAGAGTAATGCCCGCGTCGCCGAACACCACGTCCTCCAAGCGCAGCCCAGCGCAGCCCAGCGCTCCCACCTTCAGAGCCTGGATGCCGGTATCTGTGACCTGGTCCGCCGCCATGCGAGTATAGTCCAGGCCCAACTGGACGGCACCGATGACGACCCTGGAGAGGCAATCAGCAACCAGGTTCGACTTGCCAGCCACGTGCTTAATGTCCGTAGTGAACTCCGATATGTAGGACAGCTGCCGCTGCTGACGTGCCGACCATGGCTCCGCCACTTTTGACATGGCGAAGGTGAGCGGCTTGTGGTCGACAAACGCCGTAAATTCACAGTCTTCCAGCATGAAACGGAAGTGCCGCACGGCCAAATAAAGTCCGAGGAGCTCCGGGTCAAAGGCGCTGTATTTGCGTTCTCTCTGCGTCAGCTGGCGGCTGAAATAGGCGTCGGACTACGCGGTCGGCCTAGTGCACGAGCAGTGGGTGGTGGGCGCTTGGCAGCCGCTCGCCTTTTTTCAGCCGCCGAGCGCCCTCCACCCACTGCTCGTGCACTGTGCCGACCGCGTAGTCCGACACGTCCGTGGTGATGGAGATGGGAGCCGTAGATGATGGGTGTGCCAGCAAAGCCGCCTGAGCCAACGCGGTCTTGACCTCAGCAAACGCGCCGTCCGCCTCTGCTGTCCAGTCGATCTCCTGGACGGGGGTCTTGCCTTTCAACGCTTCATACAGCGGCGCATGATGTGTGCGGCTCGGGCGATGAAACGGTGGTAGAAAGTCACCATCCCCAGAAACTCACGGAGCGACCGGGCTGTGAGCGGGCGAGGAAAAGCCGCAACAGCCTACACCTTCGCTGGCAGAGGTGTCACACCGCCCTTGGTGACTCGGTGCCCCAGGAAATCGATGTCCGACACCCCGAACTTGCACTTTGAATGTGAATGTCCAGGGGTTGCATGGGCACCTGGTGGTATCCACGCACCAGGTTCACCTTGGAAAACACCCCCGTACTGGCCAGATGCGCCGAAAAGTCCTGAATGTGCGGCACCAGATAGCGGTCAGGCGTAGTGGCGTCGTTGAGTCGGCGGTAATCCCCGCACGAGCGGAATCCGCCGTTCGGTTTGGGGACGACGTGCAGGGGGGAAGCCCAAGGACTGTCGGAGCGGCGGACAATGCCCAGGCGCTCCATGGTTGCGAACTCCGCCCTCGCTACAGCCAGCTTAGAAGGGTTCAACCGCCGGAACATGGCTTAGACAGGAGGCACCCCGGTAGTGACGTGGTGTTTCATGCTGTGATGGCCACAGCCACACAGGGTAAACCAACTACACTGCATCCTCATCTTCAGTAGTTTTGCTTTAGTGCAGCTACAATAAAACATGCCAATTAACACCACACATTTGCTCTAGATGGTAAACTCTTTATTTGATTGTAATCTGACATTACTTCAAACATTTTAGCACAGCTAATACACAAGTATTTGTTTGTATTAATTACATTCTTTGACTCTTGAGTTACCATGTCCATTGGGGGAGGTTACTTCCTGGTTCAGCAAAGGGATAGATTGGACAAACCACCTGCTTCCATGTCAAAAGTGGGATTTGGGTTTTGTCAGTGTCCTTTGTGTATGATGTGACTGTAATTATCCCTTGGGGTTCAACTTGGTTTGGCCAAGCCACTATAATAGGTTCCTTGGGTTTTCATTGTAGGAGGTCAGTTTTGTTGAGTTTACACCTGTTATGTTTCTTTGAGGTATTTTCTGTTGACCTCTTTTATAGGCCTAGCTATTATATGATGTTTTGTGGGTTTTTGGGTAAATAAAAACCCTAGTTTATTTAAACCACTCCTGTGTCCTGTTGTCTTACTTCTTGGTCCCTGACAATTGGTGGCAGTGGTGGGATAATTCAGTGGAGGACAACAGGTGTTTTTTTTTCACCTTCTTTTTCTTTAAAAAAAAAAAAAAAAAAAAGCAGCAGCAGCGTCCGGGATGTGGAGAGAGAATTACAAGGAAACCGGGAGTACCGACAAGCCTTTCAAATGTCCAGGAGAAGCAAGCCAGTAGTGAAGAGGAGGACAATTGGGCCTCTGGAGAGGTAGAGAAAGCACTGAGGGTGAAGGTAAGGAGCCATCCATGTCGGACCTGGTGGCCCTGCTTCAGGCTCATATGGGGCAGACGGAGGCTCAAGCGGCAAAGCAGAGCGAGATAACTACAAGATAGGAACAGCGGTTTGAAACAATGCGACAGCAGTTTCAGCTTTTGCAGTTAGAAGTTCAGGCCAGAACATCTCCAGTACCAGATTCTCTGTCCGCAGACCCTGATCCATCGGAGGTGGAAGTCTTACCATCCACCAGCAACCATCCTCAGGTGCAAGCTGAGTTTTTTTTACCATGGCTGCCCATCCAAACCTTGCAGGTCAGTCTCGCACACACCATGAGCCCAGAATGGAAAGATTAACAAACAATGATGACATTGAACACTTTCTGATTACATTTGAACGGATTGCTATAGCATGCCGGTGGCAGAAAGCAGATTGGGTTTTTCACTTGTTACCATTGCTTACTGGCAAAGCTTGAGGTGCTTATGTGCATATGGACATTGATGATTCCCTTGACTATGACCAAGTAAAATCTGCTATTCTTTCTAAGTATGACATCACCCCTGAGACCTACAGGCAAAGATTTCGTTCCTTGGAGTGTAACCCTGACGAGAGCCCCAAGGAGTTGTATGTAAGACTCAAGGAACTTTATGGGAAATGGATCCAACCAAAAGGTAAACCACACATGAAATTGGTGAAATAATCATACTAGAGCAATAATTGAGAATGTTGTCCCCTGAGCTTCAAGTCTGGATCCGAGAGCGTGACCCAGGATCGGCGATGGAGGCTGCTGGACTGGCTGATGTCTTTGTTGCTGCCCGTAATAAAGGACAACAATGGAGCTATAACTCATGGAGTTCAAAGGATCGACACAAACCAGCTCGACAGTACGATCAGGAGGTACCCTCTGGTGTGGGTAAGCCTCCATGTGGGAAAAGCAGTCAGCTAGCGGCCCATTTAAACCTCTTGGTAAAAAGCCAATTTGTTATCTCTGTGGAATAGAAAGCCATATAAAACCTATGTGCAGCCAAAATGACACAAATGTGCTTTGTGCCTCGCCCTCATATTGAGCATGTGCGTAAGGATGACCAGTCTATTAAGATGACACTCATAGAAGTTAATGGACAGATTATCAAGGCCTTGCTGGATTCTGGGAGTAGTCAGATTCTTGTACGCCGGAAGTTTGTACCACCCAACATTATTAGCACAAGAGACACAATCCCAATCTATTGTGTGCATGGAGATGAGAAAAGCTATTCAACAGCTGACCTGTACATAAAAGTAGAGGGTCAAACTTACCTCTTGAACATTGGGGTTGTTGATAACTTGCCTTATCCAGCGGTGCTGGGGCGAGATCTTCCAGTGCTTTTTGATTTGTTGGAGGGGAAGCAAAGCCAAAAATGTAATGTTGTAGTTACTAGAGCACAGGCAAAATCACCAAATGAGCACTCTGAGACTGCTTTACCTTTTTTCAATCAGGAGCTTGACACAACATCCGGGAGACCTCGGAAAACTCGCAGACAGAGGAGGCAGGAAAAGTTCCAACACACAGTTGTGAACCCACCATCTAGCACTGAGCCAGATTTAGCCTTACAGTTTCAAATGCCAGCCAATATCATGGAAATGCAGAAAGCTGATCTATCCCTAGATTCTCTTTTTCAGACGGCGAAGGAAAAAGAGCCAGGGGCTGAGCTGGACTTCAACAAAGACGAGTATGTTCTGCAAAATTGCATTCTCTACTGTCAGCAGGGGTCGGTGTTGCAGCTAGTGGTTCCCCAAGCAGTTAGATACGACATTCTCTCTTTGGGGCACTCTATTCCCTGGGCTGGCCACCTGGGTATGCATAAAACCATAGCTCGCATCCAACGGTATTTTCACTGGCCTGGCCTGCGAAGAGAGGTCACTCAATTCTGCAGAAGTTGTCCTCAGTGCCAAATAACATCTGCTAGAACCCCCTCCAGAGCTCCCCTCCAGCCTTTACCCATCATTGGCACCCCATTTGAGCGCCTTGGGATTGACATTGTTGGTCCTGTTGAGAGGAGCAAGGGGGGAAACCGGTACATGCTGGTCATAACAGATTACGCCACAAAGTACCCAGAAGTCTTTCCATTGAAATCCATAAAAGCAAAATCAGTTGCTTTCTGTTTGGTTCATTTCTTTTCAAGAGTAGGTTTCCCTCATGAAATATTAATTGATCAGGGAACTAACTTCATGTCCACTCTGCTGAAACAGGTGCATCACTTGCTGGGTATTCGGAGCCTGAAGACCACACCATAGCATCCCCAAACTGATGGATTGACTGAGCGTTTCAACCAAACCCTGAAGCAGATGCTACGGAAGTTTGTCAACAACAGTGGCACAGACTGGGACCAGTGGCTGCCATACCTCCTCTTTGCTTATAGGGAAGTACCCCCAAGCCTCCACTGGTTTCTCTCCATTTGAACTTTTGTATGGACATGAAGTACGAGGACCTCTCTCACTGTTGAGGGAGATTTGGGAGGGAAACAAGGCAAGGGAGGGTTCTCTTAACATTGTATCCTATGTTGTTCAGATGAGAGATCGATTGGAGAAAATGAGTCAGCTTGCCCAATCTCACATGGCAGTGGCCCAGCAACAGCAGAAGTCCTGGTATGATCGGTCAGCTCGGCAAAGATCCTTCAACCCAGGACAAAAGGTACTTGTTCTCCTCCCAAGTGATAACAGCAAGCTGTTGGCAAAGTGGCAGGGACCATTTGAGATCAAGAAGCAACTCGGGCCCACAACATATGAGGTATCGACCCCTGGAAGCCACACTCCAGTAGAGTACTACATATAAATCTCTTGAAAGAGTGGGTGCCGCGACCTGAACAAGAAGCAAGAGTGATGCTCATCAGGGATGTGCGAGAGGAAGTGAAGGAGCAATACCTATCTCCAGGGGGGGCTACGGTGAGCCATGACCTCAGCCACCTCTCAGAAGACAAACAGCTTCAGGTGAGGACAATCTTTAGGTCAGAATTATTTCAGGAGAATCCTGGGAGAACAGATATTGTTGAGCATGACATTGTGGTTAGAGAAGGTGCTTCTGTGAGACGGCTGAGTTACAGGATTCCGGAATGCCTGCTGGCATCACTGAAAAAGTAGGTCGATCTGATGCTGTCCCTGGGGATCATTGAGATTTCGAAAAGCGAGTGGTGCAACCCAGTGGTCCTTGTGCCAAAGAAGGATGGCAGTCTTAGGTTTTGTATTGATTTTAGGTACCTGAACTCAATTTCTCTGTTTGATTCTTATCCAACACCAAGAATCGATGAACTGCTTGAACGGCTTGGAAAAGCCAAATACTTAACCACATTAGATCTTTCCAAGGGTTACTGGCAGGTTCCACTGACTGAGCGGTCCAGGGAGCTGACAGCCTTTAGGACACCATTAGGTATTTTCCAGTTCACGGTCATGCCATTTGGGCTGCATGGTGCTCCAGCGACTTTTCAGAGGCTTATGGATCAGGTACTTTGTGATTTATCTGGTTTTGCTGCAGCATATCTGGATGACATTGTCATTTACAGCTCCACCTGGGAGGAGCACATGGAACATCTGCACACTGTCTTGGATCGCCTCTACTCTGCGGGGCTGACTATCAATCCATCGAAGTGCATCTTTTCCGCTGCAGAGACGGAGTACCTGGGCCATCTGGGTCAGCAAGATTCAGGCCATCGAGTCATGTCCTGTGCCACAAACAAGGAAGCAGCTCCGATCTTTTCTGGGCATGGCAGGCTTCTACCACCGCTTTGTACCACAATTCTCTGCCAGGGCAGCTCTACTAACAGACCAGACTGGATCCCGGTCTTCAAATCAGATACAGTGGACAGAGGAGT
Source organism: Chaenocephalus aceratus (assembly GCA_023974075.1). Lineage (NCBI taxonomy): Eukaryota > Metazoa > Chordata > Actinopteri > Perciformes > Channichthyidae > Chaenocephalus > Chaenocephalus aceratus. The sequence continues at coordinate 163,392 of JAMFTG010000112.1, read as the reverse complement.
CCTTGGCAGCTTTTCACGACATCCAGGGATCATTGAGTAAGAAACCTGTTCTTTACAGTCCAAACTTTGATGAACATTTTATGCAAACAGATGCTTCTGATAGGGGTCTGGGGGCTGTGCTTCTCCAGGGGTCATCAGACGACCGCCATCCAGTGGCCTACATCAGCCGGAAACTGTTCCCCAGGGAGGTCAGGTATTCAACCGTGGAAAATGAGGCACTGGCTATCAAATGGGCCCTCGACTCTCTCCGGTATTACCTCCTGGGTAGAGAATTCACCCTGGAGACTGATCATAAAGCGCTTCAGTGGATGGGAAGGATGAAGGATACAAATGGAAGGATTACCCGGTGGTACCTGGCACTGCAACCATTCCGCTTCAACATTCAGCACATCCCAGGCAAGGACAATGTCACAGCCGACTACTCTCTCGCTGTTCCAGCTGAGAGTCTTGAAGGGGGGAGTGTGTGATGGCCACAGCCACACAGGGTAAACCAACTACACTGCATCCTCATCTTCAGTAGTTTTGCTTTAGTGCAGCTACAATAAAACATGCCAATTAACACCACACATTTGCTCTAGATCAGTGACCACCAACTGGCGGCCCGCGGGCCACATCCGGCCCGCCAGACATTCTCATCCGGCCCGCACGACGGGGATGACTGTGGCGTTCACCTCCCACCCATTTTTTTTTTTTACAACGTCGTGAGTAAGGTGCAGTACCGGAGTCCAACAGAGAGGCAGCAGCTGTGGGACAGTATACTGCGTACTGCGAAACCTTCCCTGCCTTCAAGAAGAAGTGACCCTTCCTTGTGAAGAGTCTGCTTTGTGCGCTCCGCAGCAGTAGCCCCGCTGCGACGGAGTCCAACAGAGAGGCAGGAGCTGCGGGACAGTAGCCTAGAAGCAGGGTTGGGTTGTAACCATAGACTGGTTGTAACGGAATACATGTAACGGCGTTACGCAGAATATAAAAATCAAGTAGGCTAACTGTATTCCGCTGGCGTTACATTTAAAAAACGAGTAATCTGATTACAGTTACTTTCATAAACCTGAAGTGAATACATTGTGGAATACTTATTGGAATTATTAGTGGAAAAGTTTCCTCACAAAATGTAATATTCATTACCGGCAAAACTGTGCGCACACTGCACAGCGCTCCCTTGGGTTTTTATTGTAGGAGGTCAGTTTTGTTGAGTTAACACCTGTTATGTTTCTTTGAGGTATTTTCTGTTGACCTCTTTTATAGGCCAAGCTATTATATGATGTTTTGTGGATTTTTGGGTAAATAAAAACCCTAGTTTATTTAAACCACTCCTGTGTCCTGTTGTCTTACTGCTTGGTCCCTGACACACGCCATGCTTAGTGGTAAGCGCAGAGAAGGTGGGTAGCGACAGGTCTGGAAACTCGGCCAACAGTCTGAGAAACGTGTGTGCCCCCGACAGCGAGCCCGACAGCCCGTCGTACGCTGCGCTGCCAAGTGTGCACACGAGGGAAGAAAACGTTAAGGCATCAACCAAACGCATATTCTTAACGTCCACTAAGAGTCCATGAGCACACAAAAAAATCCGCTCCGAGGAGGGGAAAAGAAATGTCCGCTGTCACGAAATCCCAAATGGGATCTACAAGTGGGCTTCCATATTGAGATGTGGGAGCCCTGAAGTGGGCTCTCATATTGACTTGTGGGACAGTCAATATAACTATTATTATTATTATTTTGGAATTATTAATAATATTGAGAAGTGGGCTTCCATATTGAGATGTGGGACATCGCCCCAATCCCCATAGGTATATCTGCAAGTGGGCTTCCATATTGAGATGTGGGATCTACAAGTGGGCTTCCATATTGAGATGTGGGAGCCCTGAAGTGGGCTCTCATATTGACTTGTGGGACCCCCCCCAAGGCAAGTGGACATCCATATTGGGTTGACGGACACCACCCCCCCCATACGTACAAGTACACAGTAAGTGAATACTCGTGTTACTGTGTAATAGGCCAAAAGTGGGACCCCGTATTGGGTTGACGGACACCCCCCCACGTGACAAATATTTGGTAAGTGGGACCCCATATTGGGTTGACGGATACCCCCCCAAGTACAAGTACACAGTAAGTGAATACTCGTGTTACTGTATAATATGTGGAAAGTGGGACCCCATATTGGGTTGACGGACACCCCCCCCATAAGTACAATTACACAGTAAGTGAATACTCGTGTTACTGTGTAATATTTGGAAAGCGGGACCCTGTATTGGGTTGACGGACACCCCCCGACATGACAAATATTTGGTAAGTGGGACCCCATATTGGGTTGACGGCCACCCCCCCCCATAAGTACAAGTACACGGTAAGTGAATACTCGTGTTACTGTGTAATATGTGGAAAGTGGGACACAATATTGGGTTGATGGACACCCCCCCCTAAGTATAAGTACACAGCAAGTGAATACTTGTGTTACTGTGTAATATGCGGAAAGTGGGACCCCGTATTGGGTTTACGGACACCCCCCCCCCCATAAGTACAAGTACGCGGCGAGCGAATACTGGCGTTACTGTGTAATACGTGGAAAGCGGGCTCCCGTACAGGCCCGACGGACGCCCCCACCGCCGCCACCCGGTGGCCGGAGACGGGACGGCGTCCGGGAGCCGCCTAGTGGGTTAACCTTCGCCCGAAGCCGAGACCCCCCGGGGGTCCGGCTATTTTACAAACGTCGGAGGGGGCGGAGCGAGCCGCCGTTTGCGACTTATGCGTCCCCCGGCAGCTTAGTAGGCTGTTGCCGCCTTCATGGAGCGATGGAAGCGCTCGCAGAGGCCGTTAGCCTGAGGGTGGTAAGCGGTAGTCCTGTGCAGCTTAACCCCCAAACCGCCTGCCACAGCGTTCCAGAGCTCGGACGTGAACTGAGAGCCCCTGTCTGAGGAAATATCTGACGGGGTGCCAAAACGACACACCCGACGTTGCAATGAAGGCCCGGGTAACGTCTGCGGCTGACGGGTCGTTCTGTCCACCATGGTGAGGAGGTAGGAAAACCCCTGAGAGGAGGGCAACGAACCTAAAGAGGTCAATGTTGACGTGATCAAACCTCCTCTCAGGCACTAGGAAACACTCCAACGGGGCCTTCGTGTGGCGGTGCACCTTAGCGCGTTGACAAGCCACGCACTCCCTGGCCCAAGTCCTCACGTCCCTTTTCAGTCCTTGCCAAATGAACTTCGCCGCTACCAAATGTACCGAAGGTTTAACGCCGGGGTGTGACAGGCCGTGCACAGCCTCGAACACAGGACGCCTCAAGATGGCAGGGACGACAGGTCGCGCCAGGCCCGTAGAGACGTCACACAGGAGAGTAATGCCCGCCTCGCCGAACACCACGTCCTCCAAGCGCAGCCCCGAGCTCTCCACCTTCAGAGCCCGGACGCCGGGATCTGTGACCTGGTCCGCCGCCATGCGAGTATAGTTCAGGCCCAACTGGACGGCACCGATGACGACCCTGGAGAGGCAATCAGCAACCAGGTTCGACTTGCCAGCCACATGGTTAATGTCCGTAGTGAACTCCGATATGTAGGACAGCTGCCGCTGCTGACGTGCCAACCAAGGCTCCGCCACTTTTGACATGGCGAAGGTGAGCGGCTTGTGGTCGACAAACGCCGTAAATTCACAGTCTTCCAGCATGAAACGGAAGTGCCGCACGGCCAAATAAAGTCCGAGGAGCTCCGGGTCAAAGGCGCTGTATTTGCGTTCTCTAGGCGTCAGCTGGCGGCTGAAATAGGCGTCGGACTACGTGGTCGGCGCAGTGCACGAGCAGTGGGTGGAGGGCGCTTGGCAGCCGCTCGCCTTTTTCAGCCGCCAAGCGCCCTCCACCCACTGCTCGTGCACTGCGCCGACCGCGTAGTCCGACGCGTCCGTGGTGATGGAGATAGGAGCCGTAGATGATGGGTGTGCCAGCAAAGCCGCCTGAGCCAACGCGGTCTTGACCTCAGCAAAAGCGCCGTCCGCCTCTGCTGTCCAGTCGATCTCCTGGACGGGGGTCTTGCCTTTCAACGCTTCATACAGCGGCCGCATGATGTGTGCGGCCCGGGCGATGAAACGGTGGTAGAAAGTCACCATCCCCAGAAACTCACGGAGCGACCGGGCTGTGAGCGGGCGAGGAAAAGCCGCAACAGCCTCCACCTTCGCTGGCAGAGGTGTCGCACCGCCCTTGGTGACACGGTGCCCCAGGAAATCGATATCCAACACCCCGAACTGGCACTTTGCAGGATTGATGATTAATCCGTGTTCGTTGAGCCGTGTGAAAAGGGCTCAGAGGTGGGACAGGTGCTCCTGCACTGAAGCGCTGGCGACGAGTATGTCATCGAGGTAGACAAAAACAAACGGCAGGTCCCGCAGCACCGAATCCATCAGGCGCTGGAACGTCTGAGCGGCATTCTTGAGTCCAAAAGGCATCCGCAGGAACTCAAAAAATCCAAAAGGCGTTATCACTGCTGTCTTGGGAATGTCCAGGGGGTGCATGGTTACCTGGTGGTATCCACGCACCAGGTCCACCTTGGAAAACACCCCTGTATCGGCCAGATGTGCCGAAAAGTCCTGAATGTGCGGCACCAGATAGCGGTCAGGCGTAGTGGCGTTGTTGAGTCGGCGGTAATCCCCGCACGAGCGGAACCCGCCGTTCGGTTTGGGGACGACGTGCAGGGGGGAAGCCCAAGGACTGTCGGAGCGGCGGACAATGCCCAGGCGCTCCATGGTTGCGAACTCCGCCCTCGCTACAGCCAGCTTAGAAGGGTTCAACCGCCGGGCCCTGGCGTAGACAGGAGGCCCCCCGGTGACGTGGTGTTTCACGCCATGCTTAGTGGTAAGCGCAGAGAAGTTGGGTAGCGACAGGTCTGGAAACTCGGCCAACAGTCTGAGAAACGTGTCTGCCCCCAACAGCGAGCCTGACAGCTCGTCGTACGCTGCGCTGCCAAGTGTGCACACGAGTGTCCGGCCTCCGCCACACTTTCTTGACTGCAGGTGGGCCGCTGAGCGTCGCAGCTAACGTCTCTGCACCGGGTTGTTGTGTAACCAGGAAAAAACGATCCGCTTCCTCAGCCAAAGCACGGGGCTCCGTGACAGGCGTGTTGGCCAGCGCCGTCTGTACCCGGGGAGGCAAGTGACGCAGGAAAATCTCGGTGAATAAAAGCCGGGGATCCTCCCCCCCAAGCAGATTTAGCATGTTCTCCATTAGCTGAGATGGCTTGCTGTCTCCTAGGCCTTGAATGTGAAGTAACTGGCGAGCCCTCTCCTTAGCAGATAAGCTAAATGTCTTAAGGAGAAGGGCCTAAATCGCCTCATATTTGTCATGATGTGGGGGGGCTGCGATGAATCCCACCAACCTGGACGACGCAGAGCTGCCAGCGCTGCTACCACATGGTAGTATTGGGTGTACATGGGTGCTAGTGTGTGTTAAGATGAGAGATAAAAACCATCCCTTGATTGCAAAGTTAATCCTTGTGCTCCCTCCAGAGGGGGTTTCTCTCCCACACACTCCCCTCTCACTTGCTTGAAACACCCACATTGGACTCCTTTGTTTACTTCCTGAACATAATGACATCAACATGTAACACTTGGCTTAGCACTCCAAGTCATTGTCCGTGAAAGGACATATTTGTTTTTCTTGCCTGCCTCCACTTTGTACAAAGAACCTAGAAACTGTGAAAATATATCAATGAATAAAGAAAATATGGGCTGCATAAACAACAGCAAAACTATATTAAACAATCTGTTTACAAACTTTATGCAAATACTTCACCTCCATTTGCATTTCAATCACTTTCCCTTTCTTACCTTTAATGTTTTTTTTTGTTCAATGTCCTGTGTTGTGTTGCTTATGGTTCTAGGGATGTTGTGCATAAATCAATCATATCACAAGAATGGTTTACTCAATCAGCCAATGTAGTATGAAACACTTTAACACAAGTACAGAAGTAGCGTGCCTAAAACTGTTTTTGCAAGTGTATTTAATTGTTGTATCTTAATGAAAACGCATGTGTTTGTGACGGAGTGAGCACATAACAGTATATATGATTATTCTGAAAGCAGGACAGACAAACATGCACACAGTCTCTAATACCATAGCCAACAAAAAGGACTTGTAACAAAAGAAAAACTCAAATGAACATTCAAACTTGAATCTTGTTTTTCTTTGTCCTAAAGATATTCACAAAACCAATAACAGTACCAAAATACAAGCAAAAAAAGGCGTGTGGTGTAGTGGGTTGTGCGTTGGTCTTCAGATCAGCGGGTCACATGTTCAAACCCCACTGCAGTCAACATGTTGTTGTGTCCCTGGGACACTTCACCCCAAATTGCTCTTGTGTGGATTGTCCACAGTATTGAGTATGTAAGTCGCTTTGGATAAAAGCGTCTAACAAGTGACATGTAATGTAAGAACAGGGTGAAACAAACCCATATTTTTGCTCTCCAATTACTTCAATAAATCCCAAATGTTTTCTGTTTTCACTTTCTTCATTTTACCCTGAGAAATGCAACAAAACAAACAAGTTTCTTGAACAACTGAAAGTAACCCTTTGTGAGAAAGTCTGATTTACAAAATGGTCATTTAGGGGTTTGAGATATTGCTCTTTTACCTTACAGTTTTTTGCACAGGACTTAAGAACTCAGAGGTGACAGAAAATCAGAAAATCAACAGCACTCAGTTGCCACCCTGACAGCACAGCAGCACCTGTAGACAATCAGCTCATTAGGCCCTGATTGGCTGCAAGCTGCAATAAAGCCTCCTTTCTGCTGCTCAGACAAGCAGAGCAAGTCACTTTGAGGCTACTGGTTCTTTACTGCTGTGTTGGAACAGAGAGAGAGAAATATGACTTGTGGAGTTCATTTGGGGTAAGTTTCTGCAGATATGCAAAGTTAATTGTTGTTCGCTGTCTGCGTTCTCTGATGTTTACATCTTTTCTGTGCAGGATTTTCCTTATTGTCTTGGTTCAAGCAGAGCATGTGCGCTGTTTGTGGGCTTCAAAAGGTGAGCTAAGCACAACATTTCACTTAAGTGCTGTGAATGACTATAGCTGTGGCTTTAATATTCTTCTTTTTCTCTAGCAGCTCAGAGCAAGAACAACAACACATATGTTGGCTTCAGGCAAAATAATCGGGAAGCTGGTGTCAACTATCTCCAGAATGGACTCAGACTAAGCAGAAACTTAAACATACCTTCAGCTGTGGGCAGTCGTTTTAGCTGGGGGCCTTCTACTGGTGGCTACACACAAACTGTTTCACAGCCAGCTAAAAGTGGCTTGGCTAAAGTCAGGTTAGTGCAGGGCAGCTCAGTGTCAAAACCTAACTTGAATCGTGTGCCTAAACGGCGTTATCATGGCCTTTCTGGTGCTATTGTCGGTAGCGGTTCTCTGAGTAAGAGCAGCAACAAGGACGAGGGGAAGTCTTCCAGCCTGTTTGGTGCCGGTGCTCCTGAGCCAAACCAAATCCCTGCACGGACCAAAACTTCCTCCAGTGTTCGCGCTAAGCTAGTGTCTAAAACGGATAAACCTTCCCGTCCCTCAGCTCCTAAAAACCCCAGCCAGACTGAGGTTGTGAACCCATACAAACTGTTTTCAGGGAATGCAGGAAATGCCCGAGGAAGCTACAAGGCTACTTCCATGGCCTCAAGTTATGGCACTTCTCTTGAGTCCAATGTAGGAAATGGTCCCATCTTCAAAACTCGCATTTACTCAACGAGCTACGACTCCAAATCGTCCAGAGAGGGAACCTCTGGTAAGAAGTTAGCCCCGACCAAGACCCACATCATCTCTGATAAATTTGGTGGCTATGCTATCAGACGGCTGAAGGCTCCTGGGCAGGAGAAAGTGAGTGTCGGGAAGCCCCAGCAGGCCTACCAGACTCCCATCAAGGCCTACGTGGCCCGTCAGCGGCAAGCAACAAACCAGGCCTACGAGGCTCCTAACAAGGCCTACAATGCTCCCCAGCAGCAGACTCCCAACAGGGCCCACGAGACTCCCAACAGGACTCCCAACAGGGCCCACGAGACTCCCAACAGGACTCCCAACAGGGCCCACGAGACTCCCAACAGGACTCCCAACAGGGCCCACGAGACTCCCAACAGGACTCCCAACAGGGCCCACGAGACTCCCAACAGGACTCCCAACAGGGCCCACGAGACTCCCAACAGGACTCCCAACAGGGCCTACGACTCAACAGGACCCCCAACAGGGCCTACGAGAATCCCAACAGGACCCCCAACAGGCCCTACGAGAATCCCAACAGGACTCCCAACAGGCCCTACGAGACTCCCAACAGGCCCTACGAGACGCCCAAGAAGGCCTACGTAGCCCCTCAGCGGCAAGCAACGAACCAGGCCTACGAGGCTCCCAACAGGGCCTACGTGGCCCCTCAGAGGCAGGCTGAACCCCAGGCCTACATCTTTCCTCAGGTTGCTCCTCTCAAACCTCAAGTCCGAGTGCTCACATAAATGCCAAATGCTTTCGTGTCAGTCCAAAGTGGGGACAATAGCAGGTGAGTACTGTGCTCGCTTTCTTGCTGTTCTATACATTAACTTAAACCTGGTGACTAATGTGTGTTTGTTCTTACAGGTGCAGCTGGTGTCCTCGGATGAATATTTCGTTTTTTAAATAAATACATGAATTTACCACCTGGTTGTGTCTTTCCTTCACCTTGTATTGTGGGATGGTGAATGCTTAAGCATGAGTGCTTGTGGATGTAAGCTTGGTGCCCTCTAGTGTCTAAAAGGTGTGTTGCAAAAATGTTTCCTTTACAAAACAAATTTGGAAAATGTATCTTAATACTTTACAGCGCTGACAAAAGATTGTGAAAATCCCCTTAGCAAAAACAAATGTCGCAATAGTTCTAGTTTAAACTATTGCAAATTTAAAAAAGTGAGATATCTGCTTATGTGGCACACTGGTTCTTAAAACAATGCAGGGTTTGCTTTTGAGTTGGACTTTTTACTTTGACCTTTACCAGTGGCACTCTTTATAATGTGACTCTTAGGTTTTAGCTCAATTGGTAAAATATCTTATGGCTTTAAGGGGCTCTCACTAAATGTACAAGTGAATTGATAGACGTTGAGCACTAAACTTAAAACATGTGATTCCTTATCCCAATGTCTGCACTTGAAACTTTGAAAGTTCCTCAACTTGAATGCAAAGTGTACATGCAAGTAGACTGTGGCCATATTGGATTATATGTTTATAATATATTGCCTTATATTTAACATTGTAGTCTGATGAAACTTTTAATTAAAGATACACTAAGACCGAACAGTAGTGATGACAAAATGAAGCTTTGAATGAAGCATCGAATCACTTTGATTTGAAGTAGTTGCTGCTTCGGACGTCATGTCACTTGATTTGAAGCAAGCTTCGAAGCACTGCTTCTATGGAATAGGAAGTCCAGGGTTGAAGCTCCGTTCGAAGCTTCAGTGTCAAACTGCCATACCGAACAGTACAAGCTTCTTGAAGAATATGGGTTGTTTTAACCCAAACATTTATAAAAGTTAATTCACCGGCTGCTAATTTTCTGATGACTATGAACTGATTTGTAATATTGTGTATTGTAGTGCCAGAAAAAGGGAGTCGGAGGCGGTTTATTAAGAACAGAGTTCCAATCTTTATTAGCCATTAATAACAGAGAGGTTATCACATGAACTGCTCTGCTTGACGAGCTAGCAGGAATGGAAGCTAACGCTACAGGTGTTCCCACTAAAGGGTCCGTGTGGCAACACAATACGAGAGGTGAATTATGTCCAATAACGTGTCGCCACACAAGCCCCCCCAGAATTCACGTGTAAACAAAATCCGTATGGCGGGGAGGAACAATCCGCCTGCCCCCACGAGACCTGCGCACCGGAGTCGGTACAGCGACCTCCGCCCGTGCGGCCCTTGACAGAGGAGGGACCGGAACAACAGGTCCACACTCCCTGACAGGAATCAAAGCCGGGGGTCGGCCCCGTCTCGGCGGCTGAGCCGGCACCACCGACCGTTCCACGTCGAAGTGAGCAGCCTTCACCCGGTCAACCGAGACGTGCTCAGCCTTACCGCCCATGTCGACCACCAGGTGTTTTTCACCGTGTTCCAAAACCCGGAAAGGTCCATCGTAAGGGGGCTGTAGGGGGGTTCTTTGTGCGTCGTGACGAATGAAGATGTGCCCAGCCGAGCGTAGCTCCGCAGGAACTTGAGACCCTGGCACACCGTGCTGAGTAGTTGGGACTGTAGCGAAAGCCTCCGCCGCGTCACGCGGGAAAAACTCGCTGGGCCGTGGCAGACCAGGGAGTTGATGCATTTGGGAGGAAATCCCCGGAACTCTCAGCGGCTGAGAACACTGCAGATCTTCCTTATGTGCAGTCCTCAGGTCCAGCATCACCCAGGGCAGCTTGTCAACCCAGTTACCGTCCGTAAGGCCGGCCTTGAGGGCCGCCTTCATGGAGCGATGGAAGCGCTCGCAGAGGCCGTTAGGTGTGCCAAAACGAGACACCCACGTTGCAATGAAGGCCCGGGCAACGTCTGCGGCTGATGTCGAAACGAGCGGAACCGCCTCCGGCCAACGGGTCGTTCTGTCCACCATGGTGAGGAGGTAGGAAAACCCCTGAGAGGAAGGCAACGGACCAACCAGGTCAATGTTGACGTGATCAAACCTCCTCTCAAGCACTAGGAAACGCTCCAACGGGGCCTTCGTGTGGCGGTGCACCTTAGCGCGTTGACAAGCCACGCACTCCCTGGCCCAAGTCCTCACGTCCGTTTTCAGTCCTTGCCAAACGAACTTCGCCGCAACCAAATGTACCGAAGGTTTAACGCCGGGGTGTGACAGGCCGTGCACAGCCTCGAACACAGGACGCCTCCAGATGGCAGGGACGACAGGTCGCGCCAGGCCCGTAGAGACGTCACACAGGAGAGTAATGCCCGCCTCGCCGAACACCACGTCCTCCAAGCGCAGCCCAGCGCTCTCCACCTTCAGAGCCTGGACGCCGGGATCGGTGACCTGGTCCGCCGCCATGCGAGTATAGTCCAGGCCCAACTGGATGGCACCGATGACGACCCTGGAGAGGCAATCAGCAACCAGGTTTGACTTGCCAGCCACAAACTTAATGTCCGTAGTGAACTCCGATATGTAGGACAGCTGCCGCTGCTGACGTGCTGACCAAGGCTCCAACACTTTTGACATGGCGAAGGTGAGCGGCTTGTGGTCGACAAACGCCGTAAATTCACGGCCTTCCAGCATGAAACGGAAGTGCCGCACGGCCAAATAAAGTCCGAGGAGCTCCGGGTCAAAGGCGCTGTATTTGCGTTCTCTAGGCATCAGCTGGCTCCTGACAAAGGCGTCGGACTACGCGGTCGGCGCAGTGCACGAGCAGTGGGTGGAGGGCGCTTGGCAGCCGCTCGCCTTTTTCAGCCGCCAAGCGCCCTCCACCCACTGCTCGTGCACTGCGCCGACCGCGTAGTCCGACCCGTCTGTGGTGATGGAGATGGGAGCCGTAGATGATGGGTGTGCCAGCAAAGCCGCCTGAGCCAACACGGTCTTGACCTCAGCAAAAGCGCCGTCCGCCTCTGCTGTCCAGTCGATCTCCTGGACGGGGGTCTTGCCTTTCAACGTTTCATACAGCGGCCGCATGATGTGTGCGGCCCGGGCGATGAAACGGTGGTAGAAAGTCACCATCCCCAGAAACTCACGGAGCGACCGGGCTGTGAGCGGGCGAGGAAAAGCCGCAACAGCCTCCACCTTCGCTGGCAGAGGTGTCGCACTGCCCTTGGTGACTCGGTGCCCCAGGAAATCGATGTCCGACACCCCGAACTGGCACTTTGCAGGATTGATGATCCGTGTTCATTGAGCCGTGTGAAAAGGGCTCGCAGGTGGGACAGGTGCTCCTGCACTGAAGCGCTGGTGACGAGTATGTCATCGAGGTAGACAAACACAAACGGCAGGTCCCGCGTTATCACTGCTGTCTTGGGAATGTCCAGGGAGTGCATGGGCACCTGGTGTTTCACGCTGTGATGGCCACAGCCACACAGGGTAAACCAACTACACTGCATCCTTATCTTCAGTAGTTTTGCTTTAGTGCAGCTACAATAAAACATGCCAATTAACACCACACATTTGCTCTAGATGGTAAACTCTTTATTTGATTGTAATCTGACATTACTTCAAACATTTTAGCACAGCTAATACACAAGTATTTGTTTGTATTAATTACATTCTTTGACTCTTGAGTTACCATGTCCATTGGGGGAGGTTACTTCCTGGTTCAGCAAAGGGTGTGGACGAGCGCTGAAGGCTCATAAATACTGCAAGGAGCCAATTGAGACAGATTGGGACAAACCACCTGCTTCCATGTCAAAAGGGGGATTTGGGTTTTGTCAGTGTCCTTTGTGTATGATGTGACTGTTAATTGTCCCTTGGGTTCAACTTGGTTTGGCCAAGCCACTATATAGGTTCCTTGGGTTTTCATTGTAGGAGGTCAGTTTTGTTGAGTTAACACCTGTTATGTTTCTTTGAGGTATTTTATGTTGACCTCTTTTATAGGCCTAGCTATTATATGATGTTTTGTGGATTTTTGGGTAAATAAAAACCCTAGTTTATTTAAACCACTCCTGTGTCCTGTTGTCTTACTGCTTGGTCCCTGACACACGCCATGCTTAGTGGTAATAATAATAATAATAATCCTTATATTTATTATAGCGCTTTATCAAAGACTCTCAAAGCGCTTTACAAATTCACATTACACATACAGATCATACATGTAATGGTCATCTACTGTGGACAATACCCACAGGAGCAAATTCGGGTGAAGTGTCTTGCCCAAGGACACAACGGCCTGACGCAGTGGGGCGGGAGCGGGTTTCGAACTGGAGTTCCCCAACGCCCCCTTGATCTGATGATCAAATGCAGAGACCACTCAGCCACCCAGTCCCGTAAGCGCAGAGAAGGTGGGTAGCGTCAGGTCTGGAAACTCGGCCAACAGTCTGAGAAATGTGTCTGCCCCTGACAGCGAGCCTGACAGCCCGTCGTACGCTGCGCTGCCAAGTGTGCACACGAGGGAAGAAAACGTTAAGGCATCAACCAAACGCATATTCTTAACGTCCACTAAGAGTCCATGAGCACACAAAAATCCGCTCCGAGGAGGGGAAAAGAAATGTCCGCTGTCACGAAGTGAGCTCTCATATTGACTTGTGGGACAGTCAATATAACTATTATTATTATTATTTTGGAATTATTAATAATATTGAGAAGTGGGCTTCCATATTGAGATGTGGGACATCGCCCCAATCCCCATAGGTATATCTGCAAGTGGGCTTCCATATTGAGATGTGGGATCTACAAGTGAGCTTCCATATTGAGATGTGGGAGCCCTGAAGTGGGCTCTCATATTGACATGTGGGACCCCCCCAAGGCAATTGGACATCCATATTGGGTTGACGGACACCACACCCCCATAAGTACAAGTACACAGTAAGTGAATACTCGTGTTACTGTGTAATAGGCGAAAAGTGGGACCCCGTATTGGGTTGACGGACACCCCCCCACGTGACAAATATTTGGTAAGTGGGACCCCATATTGGGTTGACGGACACCCCCCCCCAAGTACAAGTACACAGTAAGTGAATACTCGTGTTACTGTGTAATATGTGGAAAGTGGGACCCCATATTGGGTTGATGGACACCTCCCCTAAGTATAAGTACACAGCAAGTGAATACTTGTGTTACTGTGTAATATGCGGAAAGTGGGACCCCGTATTGGGTTTACGGACACCCCCCCCCCATAAGTACAAGTACGCGGCGAGCAAATACTGGCGTTACTGTGTAACACGTGGAAAGCGGGCTCCCGTACGGGCCCGATGGACGCCCCCGCCGCTGCCCACCCGGTGGCCGGAGACGGGACGGCGTCCGGGAGCCTCCTAGCGGGTTAACCTTCGCCCGAAAGCGGGGGGGGTCGTCGCTGGGGTGGGCGGCGGCGACAGCCGGAGGCGCGGGGACCCCCCCGAGACCCCCCGGGGGTCCGGCTATTTTACAAACGTCGGAGGGGGCGGAGGGGGCGGAGCGAGCCGCCGTTTGCGACTTATGCGTCCCCCGGCAGCTTAGTAGGCTGTCGGCGGGCTCCGGGCCACGGAGCAGTACTGCTAGCATTGGTGAGGTACTCAGGCCCAGCATCACCCAGGGCAGCTTGTCGACCCAGTTACCGTCCGTAAGGCCGGCCTTGAGGGCCGCCTTCATGGAGCGATGGAAGCGCTCGCAGAGGCCGTTAGCCTGAGGGTGGTAAGCTAAACCGTTAGCAAGTAGCTATATCTAGCCAGAGATATTAAATAAACACTTTGTCATACAATCTAAATGTAATGTTGTTTAGCGTTACCTGGTGATTTCAAAGAAAGCTCTCTGGGAAATGTTGACTTACTGTTCGACATGAAGCTAGAAGCTACCTTACAGTACACAGTTGATCCTGAGTCCTGTCAGTTAAAGTGTTTTATAGTTAGCTGAGCTAAGCATCAACCTAGCACTGAAATATATGGATCTTATGTGACAGTATTTCTGAGAAAAAGTCAGCTGAAATGGTGGCATAGTTGCCACTGCTTTACATGTCAACAGCATGTTTGAACGTATTTGCAGCAGTAAATGTGGCTGTTTGGCCACTGACGTTGCCATAACAACACTTGAATTTAAATGGGCAACCTCTTTTTGTGACAGATTTTTGCAAGAAATTATAATTCTTCTGAATGATATTCCTATTGACAGCTAGTTTCTATGTGAACATTATGAGATGGACAGCCAGAGAGAATACATGAAAAACAGTTATGAAATACTATATGACAAATCAAGAACACAGTTTAAGTGATTTGTAAAATATCCATAAAGAAAAATCTGTTTACAGTTCTGTTTCATATGGGTGTTGAGAGATGTATCAATAGATCTCCTAATTTTGCTCTCAAAGTGCACCAGATTGATGCTTTTAACTTCAATATTGAAAAAAAAACCTTCCGGGGGAGCATGCCCCCGGACCCCCCAAAATCATGTTCAAATGGATAGGATACTAAATACAGTGGCGGCCGCACCCCCTCTTCCCACATAAAAAAAATAATATATATATTTAAAAAATATATTTTTATTTTTAATAAACAAGGTAAATATTATATAATTGGTATCAGTAACATGTATAATCTACAATAAAATCTCGTTTAAAATTGTGTTACGATGTCTAAAGTTACTGATAAGTCACATGTTTCCAGCGTGGCCTTGCCCGTCTATCATTACCCTCTCTCGTCTGGGCACTATGCACAGCGGCCAGACGAGAGTGCAGCAAGTGCCCTCCCAGACCCTCCTTTCACCCACACACTGACCTCCTTTTCCCCTCTCTCTCCAAGTGAGGTTCTTACCCTCATTACCTCTGCCCGCCCTACCACCTGTCCTCTGAACTCTATCCCTTCAAACCTCCTTCAGACTACCGCTCCTGATATTCTACTGTTTCTCACCCATTTCATCAACACTTCTCTAACTTCTGGTCACTTTCCAAACAGTCTCAAGGAGGCAAGAGTAAACCCTCTCCTAAAGAAACCCACTCTCAACCCGTCAGATGTTATAAACTACAGGCCTGTCTCTCTCCTCCCGTTCCTGTCTAAAACACTTGAACGCGCTGTCTTTAGACAACTCTCCTGCTATCTCCATCAGAACAACCTTCTGGATCCGCACCAGTCTGGTTTCAAGGCAGGTCACTCCACAGAAACTGCTCTCCTTGCTGTCACTGAGGAACTGCACACTGCTAAAGCAGCCTCCCTCTCCTCTGTCATCATCCTTTTGGACCTGTCTGCTGCATTCGACACGGTGAATCATCAGATCCTCCTTCGCACTCTCCAAGAACTTGGAGTTTCAGGCTCTGCACTTTCCCTCCTCACCTCATACCTCAAAGACCGCACCTACAGGGTTACTTGGAGAGGGTCCGAGTCCGACCCTTGTCAATTAACTACAGGGGTCCCTCAGGACTCTGTTTTTGGTCCCCTCCTCTTCTCCTTGTACACAAACTCGCTCGGATCTGTCATTAGCCCGCATGGTTTTTCATACCACTGCTACGCTGACGACACCCAATTAATTCTGTCCTTTCCCCGCTCAGAGACCCAGGTCGTCGCATGCATCTCTGCTTGTCTAGCTGACATCTCTCAGTGGATGTCTGATCATCACCTCAAGCTCAACCTTGAAAAGACTGAACTGCTTTTCCTTCCAGGAAAAGATTGTCCCACTCTTGACCTAACAATCAACATCGGCACCTCTGTTGTTTCCCCGACCCAGACTGCAAGGAATCTGGGTGTGACCCTAGATAACAACCTGTCCTTCACTGCAAACATCGCTGCTTCAACCCGCTGCTGCAGATACACGCTTTACAACATCAGGAGGATGCGTCCCCAGCTGACCCAGAAAGCGACGCAGGTTCTGGTCCAGGCTCTCGTCATCTCACGCCTAGACTACTGCAACTCCCTCCTGGCTGGTCTACCTGCATGTGCCATCCGACCTCTGCAGCTCATCCAGAATGCAGCTGCTCGCCTGGTCTTCAACCTTCCTAAATTCTCCCACACCACGCTGCTCCTCTGCTGCCTTCACTGGCTTCCGATAACTGCTAGAATCCACTTCAAGACACTGGTACTTGCGTACCATTCTGCGAATGGATCTGGCCCTTCCTACATCCAGGACATGGTTAAACTGTACACCCCAGCACATGCACTCCGCTCTGCATCAACCAAACGGCTCGCATCGCTGCGAAGGGGACCCAAGTTCCCATCAGCAAAAACACGTGAGTTTGCTATCCTGGCTCCAAGATGGTGGAATGAGCTCCCCATTGACATCAGTACAGCAGATAGCTTACACACCTTCCGGCGCAGACTGAAAACTCATCTCTTTCGACTCCACTTCGAGCGAGAGAACTATTAACAAAGCACTTATATACTAATAAAGGGCTGGCTTATCTAAAGCCAGTTGAGTAGCACTTGAAATGTTTTTGCTCTATGAAACCTGATGTACCTATATGATTCTGTTTTCTTCAAGTTTGTATTTTGTTGGTCGAACGCACTTATTGTAAGTCGCTTTGGATAAAAGCGTCAGCTCAATGCAATGTAATGTAATGCAGCAGGAGCCAACTGTTGCTATCTTTAACCTCTTAAGCCCTGAGCCTGTTTTTCAGGTTTCAGGCTCGAAAATGCCACGAACACAACAAAGACTATATCTGCGCTTCTAAAAGGGGTAAATTAATAATCTTTTCTCTCAAAGCAAGGTTACATCTGTGAGTTGGATGTACAAGTGTCAGAATCAATGTAGATGTTTTTATTTTAAAGTAAATTCAGATGGAACACAGTAAAAACATTCTAATTCTAATGTCCGCCTAAAAAAAACCTATTACTTATAGTGAAAACCACCCTTGAATGATGGGCTAGTAGACTAAAAGCTTTAGGAATCAACTATAATATAGAATACCATGTCATGATTGATGCAAAACAAGTGAAATTTGACCTTTTTAGAGAGGTTTAGAAAAATAAAGTCCAAGCGGACTCACCTCTGGGTAATTTGGGAACCATCAGTTCCATTTGAACTTTTTCACTGTAAAAATCATTGTATTACTTTGAATTATCACTATAGGTATTCATTCCATCCAAATATAACTGTTGTGAAAAAATAAAAAAAATAAAAAATAGGCCTGTTATCCTCTTACAGTGAGCCTCTGAATTAGCCCAGAGCGAAAAATGCTAACCTATTACTGCACCGAAAATCACTCTTAGCTCCCTCATTAATTATCCTAGCTGCACATACAACACATTATTTATGATCGTAAAGACACAGAATCTCACCTCAACACTGAAAGATACAAACTCGCGAGGTTATCAACAAAAACGTACATCAAAACAAGTGGCACTATGTACTAACATGCGCTAGGCTAACATGGCTTACCTTCCTCTTTGTCTGGTCTAAACTGGTCTTCAATGGCATTAAAACGATAAAAACGATGATGTAGTTAATCCATAGGTTAATATGCAATGTGGCTGTGTCCCCTTTGAAATGTTCTGATAATCTATAAGCAATAAAACTGCAATTCCGTTATCTGCTGTCCGCTCTGTGCCCCATGCGCTCTGGGTCCTGCAATTCCTGCTTCCTTACGTAGTAAACAATAAGTAAAGTCTGCTGCGTAATGTACTTAAACTGGCTGGCATTCTTTATACTTTACGCAGGACCATATCTCTGGAACCCATTGGTCGATTTGGGTGATTTACACCTTTTTCTTAACCATTACATCCAATAGAATCGGCAGTTCCCAAATCCACGCAAACATTACCATTGCGGATGTAATAGAGAAGCAAACGAAACATATCTGAAAGTACAAGCCTGGACGGCAAAACGTTATACCCAGTATATTGCCATAAATATGATGATGGATTATCAGTACACATTTCTACGTGACACAAAGACATTGGATTAACCTTGAGCGGCGTTTTTATTCCGTTGAACACAACTTTTGATCACAAATCAAAAAAGTTAAGACGTAATTATTGTAATATTTTTGAAACCGGATGTTGTTTAGTTTCTCTTTTCTGGCTGATAGCTCCAGGAATTCGAGGTCGTACAGTGATGACATTACATGTGTGGAATCTGTGGAGTCTCATCTTTAAATCGTATATCTTGTTTGTGCAGTTAAGATGGTAATAAGGGCATTTCTACCGTGAGTTCTGTGTAAAAAAGCATTAGCATTAATTAGCATTTTTCCGCTCAATGCTAATTCAAAGGCTTGGTATTACTCTTGTGTTTTTTTTAGCTAACAATTGTTCTTATTGTCAGTTAGCGGAATTTCTTACCTTTAAAAGGGTATGAAACATTAATAGTTTCATAAATGTTAAGAAGCCCTGAGACCTAGTCTCGTAAAAAAACGGTGGGAGGGGTCCACTGGGGGGACCTTCGGGCTTAAGAGGTTAAACAATGGCGCCGAAAAATAATTTCAGCCAATCAGCTTCATCAAATCTGATGGTCACAGGGCGCCTACGTCAGCACCCAGTGCAGTCTGTGAGTTGTTTGGACTCGTATCCAAGGAGACAAAACAGGAAGCTGTCATACACTCTGGAAGCTATCATTAGCAGCTAATGTGAAAACTCAGTTTTTGACATAAAAATGTAATTATGGATTATCAATAATTGTTTCAAAGTGACAGACACATTGGATTAACCTATGGATTAACCTTCAGCCGCATTGTTCTCGTTTTTGCAAAAGGTGAGCATATCTCCGTGTTTTGCTACCTAAAGCTACGTCGTGTGATGTCTGTATTTGCTTCCCCTGTTGCGAGTTCTGATCGCTCAGTGATGATACTTATATTTCTAGAATCTGTGGAATCTCAGCTTGTTAGCTAAGCTTGTTTGTGCATATCCGATAAGTATATCGATTGATTTATACCTAGAGTGCGTTAGCATTTCTTCGCTCAGGGCTCATTTCGACGCTTCTTGTGAGACTTGTGTTTTGTTTCTGTAAACAGGGTTCATATCATCAGTTTGCTGAGATTCTTCCCGTTAAATGAGTAGGACACATGAATAGTTTATTACATTTTAAGAAGCCCTGAGACACAGTTTCGTGAGAAAAAAAACAGGGGGGGAAAGCCCCTTAACAGGTTAAATGGGAATTAAATCATTTTAAGTAATTTTGAGTGTTCCCAAAGCCCCGGTGTTCTGCAGTTTGTGTGGGCCTGCTGTACTGTAGAAACTATGTCCAGGACAAGGTGTTTGGAAGTTTTGGAAGATTCATAGCTAACCACACTGAAGATTATGGAGGTATTCATCAGTCTTCTCATATTTTTAAGCCTCAATTTGTCCTTTGCCCCCCCCTCCCCCTCTAACATCACTAGAAGTCCTAATTTAAGGGGTCTTTTCTCAGTTTCTTTTACCGGGGGAGCATCCCCCGGACCCCTTGTTTGGTCACCATTTCCACAGCTCCACCTAAAATATTTTCCACCAGGCGCTACAGAGTAACGAGATGCTTGGCTAATATTTAAACTTTGTAAAACAACGCAATTACATTTATTTAGAATTGCCAAAGTACACATTCAATGACAGCAAGCATAAACAAACAACCATAATCTAAATCGTAGTCACCACAGAAGGTGGATTTAATCAATCTCAAACAATGGTAATGCAGGAACAAAACCTGTTATCGTCCAAACAAAACTCTTGCTCATAGGTGCTGCTAACTGTATCCTGAGGCAGCTCGTCTTTCAACTTGTTGTGTATGACCTAGGGATGTTTGTTTTCAGTAACCTTATACAGGGCAGCGGCTACGGCCGTTTCTACGAGCCTACCTCTGCTCATTCTGACTAATTTTAAGTTAGCATATAGTGCTAACATGTGTTATCTGAGCAATACATGTATTACTTGACTATAAAACCATAGCCTTATATGCCTACTACAGGCTGATATTGGGATCTGTTAGACATATTGTATAGGCTAGAACAACATTGACTACTTTGAAACCATTTCGAGAGAGAAAGACTTCAACAACATGTCATGTTTCCTCCAACAGTGAAAATGCTAACTCAGGGTTAAAAGCTAACAAGGATTTGGTGAGTGAGTATGTTCCATTATACAATTTATGCTATTTTGCTTTTTGATGAATGTCAAAATGAAGTCCTACTTTAATCCTAAACAGGTGATGATCCTCAGTCCAGCTTTCATGAATTACGTTCATTTGAATTGGCTCGGGAGGAAGGGCCAATATCCATCCACTGGCTTTTTGACTTTGATTTTCAGCATCTACATGTGCGATGAGGTATTTTGTATTTGCGTGCATGTTTGGAAAGTGGCACTGTACTGATAGTGGTGATTTTATTTTGGAATTCTTAGCGTACACTTCCTGTACTGACAGTGGAGGTGTCCTGAGAGTGGAGGTCTGCACCGGAACTGTCCTGAGAGTGGAGGTCTGCAGGCAGACCCCTCTCGTAATGCCTCTCTGCTCACTAAATCCACATCGATATGAGATTATTTGATTTTAAGTGATGGTAAACAATTTAAAATAATGAGTTTAATTTTGTCATGACCGAACGAGATCGCGGATACAAGCGGCCGAGATGGGTTTTCTCCACAGGGTGGCTGGCATCTCCCTTAGGGATAAGGTGAGAAGTTCAGTCATCAGGGAGGGACTCGGAGTTGAACCACTCCTCCTCCGCGTCGAAAGGAGCCAGTTGAGGTGGTTCGGGCACCTAGTTAGGATGCCACCTGGGCGCCTCCTTAGGGAGGTGTTCCCGGCACGTCCAGCTGGGAGGAGACCAAGGGGTAGACCTAGGACCAGGTGGAGGGATTATATCTCTTCGTTGTCCTGGGAGCGCCTTGGGATCCCCCAGTCAGAGCTGGTTGATGTGGCCAGGGAAAAGAAAGTTTGGGGCTCTCTGCTGGAACTGCTACCCCGAGACCCTACCACGATAAGCGGGAGAAGATGGATGGATGGAGTTTAATTTTACTTCACTTTTTTAAATAATATTTCAAAAGAGTATTTGCAGACATTTGAAGTGTACACAACTGACGGACTATTTCCAAAAATATTCAGGTTTTTAATAACGACAGTGTGCTCAGATCTTTCCACTCCCAGTTTGGCATAATGCCAAAACACCCCCATGTTTTAGGTGTCTTTATATGGGGTGACATGGTTCCCGTTTGCCCAGTTAATCTCCTTCTTTGAAAGCCTGAAGGACAGTAACTGGACTGATAAGGTAAGAGAACAAAATATGTTGACATATTTTAACTGTTGGTGGGTTTGTCTTTCACAGCTTTGGTTATGAGTTTTCTACAGAATTGCAATGCGCCATGGTGTCAGGATGATCTATCAACTCCTTGTGAAACTATGAATCAAGCTACCTTAACATATTAAGGCTAACCAGAACAATGTCTCTAACCATGTCCTGAACAGCAAATATGAGTTCCATCCAATCCGAGATACAGTGTCCCATGATTTAATACGGTTAGACTAAAACACTTCTTTGTGTGACAGTCAATCTTAAAATTAAGTTGAATTCCAAATCAAATGTATGTCAAAGGCTGTTCAATATCATTTCCCTTTTTTCTTGTCATTAATCTTTGTCCTTTATGATGTTGTAAATGGAGCTGCTTTGATACAAGATAATCTTTAGACTTGATCTGACAATAACGTATCATGGTATAGTGTAGTTGTTTTTAAAATGGTTGCATTGACTTTTACAGTAAGGCAAGGCAAGGCAAGTTTATTTATATAGCACTTTTCAACACAAGGCAATTCAAAGAGCTTTACAAAAAACGAAAGACATTAAGAACATGGCATTTAAAATCAGTCATTAAAAATAAAAAATAATAAAATAAACATTAAAAGAAAAAATACATGGGTAAAAGTTACAGTGCAGTTTAAGATGTGAATAGTTCAATTAAAAGCAGCGGCAAAAAGAAAAGTCTTCAGCCTGGATTTAAAAGTAGTCAGAGTTGCAGCGGACCTGCAGGTTTCTGGGAGTTTGTTCCAGATATTTGGAGCATAATAACTGAATGCTGCTTCTCCATGTTTAGTTCTGACTCTGGGGACAGAAAGCTGACCAGTCCCTGAAGACCTGAGAGATCTGGATGGTTCATCATTTAGCAGAAAATCAGAAATGTATTTTGGGCCTAAACCATTCAGTGCTTTATAAACCAGCAGCAGTATTTTTGAAATCTATTCTTTGACACACAGGAAGCCAGTGTAAAGACTTCCACAAGATCCACTTAGTGTTAGTGAGGACTCGAGCAGCGGCGTTCTGAATCAGCTGCAGCTTCCTAATAGATTTTTTAGTGAGACCTGTGAAGACACCATTGCAGTAGTCCAGTCTACTGGAGATAAAAGCATGGACAAGTTTTTCCAAATCCTGCTGTGACATTAGTCTTTTAATCCTAGATATGTTCTTTAGGTGATAGTAGGCTGATTTAGTAACTGTTTTAATGTGACTGTTGAAACTCAGGTCAGAGTCCATGGCTACACCTAGATTTCTGGCTTCATCTGTTGTTTTGAACATTGCAGGCTGAAGCTCAGCGCTAACTTTTTTTACGTTCTGCCTTGGCTCCAAAAAACATTACCTCAGTTTTATCTTTGTTTAATTGGAGAAAGTTCTGACACATCCAGTCATTGATTTGTTCAATGCACTTACTCAGTGTTTGAATTGGAGCATAGTCTCCTGGTGAAATTGTTACGTAGATTTGTGTGTCATCTGCATAGCTATGGTAACTTATGTTGTTGTTTTTCATTATCTGAGCCAGTGGTAGCATGTAGATGTTAAAGAGAAGAGGCCCCAAGATGGAGCCTTGAGGAACCCCACATGTCATATTTGTCAACTCAGATGTGTATTTACCTATAGAAACAAAGTTGTTTCTGTCCTTTAGGTAGGATTCAAACCAATTTAGAACTGTTTCCGAAAGTCCCACCCAGTTTTCCAGTCGGTCTAGTAATATGCTGTGGTCAACAGTGTCAAAGGCAGCACTGAGATCTAATAATACTAACACTGAAGTTCTGCCACTGTCTGTGTTTAAGTGGATGTCATTAAAGACCTTTACAAGAGCAGTCTCAGTGCTGTGGTTTGGACGAAAGCCTGACTGGAACACATCGAAACAGTTATTTAAATGCAAGAAATTACTCAACTGTTGAAAAACAACTTTTTCAATGATCTTACCTAGAAATGGGAGGTTTGATATGGGCCTGTAATTGTTCATTACTGAAGCATCTAGATTATTCTTGTTTAAGAGCGGTTTAATGACTGCAGTTTTCAGGGCCTGTGGAAAAATACCTGAGTGTTTACTATATGAAGTAGATCTGAGGCCATGCAAGGAAAAACATCTTTGAAAAAACCTGTTGGAATAATATCAAGGCAGCAGGAGGAGGATTTCAGAAGTTGTATAATGTCCTCTAGGTTTTTATCATTAATCTGATGGAATTGTGTCATGATGTCTGAATTGATGTTAAGTGGACACAGAGACAACACATTTGCTGTTCCTGATGCAGAGGCACTGACTGCTTGTCTGATTTTCTGAATTTTGTTAGTGAAAAAGGAGGCAAAATCATTGCACGCCCTGGTGGATAGAAATTCAGAGGCTACTGACACTGGGGGGTTAGTTAGTCTGTCGATGGTAGAAAACAAGGCACGTCCGTTGTTTTTGTTTTTGGTAATGATGTCAGAGAAGAACGATTGTCGTGCGTTTTTCAATTCCAAATTATAAAGACCAAGTCTCTCTTTATAGATTTAAAAGTGAACCTGGAGATTTATTTTTCGCCACCTGCGTTCAGCTTTTCGACATTCTCTTTTTTCTGTTTTCACGGTCATGGCCTTTCTCCATGGAGATCTTTTCTTGCCAGACACTTCCTTTACCTTAGTTGGAGCAATGGTATCTATAACATTTTTAATTTTTGAATTAAAATGATCTACTAGCTCATTTACTGAGATGTTAGCAGGGGCAAGTGTGGATGAAAAATTCTGAGTAAACATTTCCCTAGTATTTTCAGTTAAATATCGCTTTGTGGTTATCTATTTTTGAACATTTTTGTGAACAGAAATAGAGCTCTCAAAGAAAACACAGGAATGGTCAGACAGTGCAACATCAGTCACCACAACCTTAGAGATATTCAGATCCTTTGAGATAATTAAGTCCAGAGTGTGCCCCTTATTGTGCGTGGGCTCCGTCACATGCTGAGTCAGTTCATAGCTATCAAGAACACAAAACAGTTATTTTGCCCCTCTGTCCTGGGGGTTGTCAACATGGATGTTAAAATCACCAACAATGACTAGACGATCAAAGTCAATACACACTACAGACAGCAGTTCAGTAAAGTCATCAAAAAAGCTTGCACAGTATTTGGGTGGTCTATAGATATTTAGGAACAGAGCTCGAGAGGAGCATTTCAGCTGAAGGGCCACATATTCAAAAGAATCAAAGTTTCCATACGATGTCTTCCTGCATTGAAGGGAATCATTGAACAGAATAGCAACTCCACCCCCTTTCTTTTGCATTCTTTCCTGACTCATAAAACTAAAGTTGGGAGGGGTTGATTCGATAAGAACAGCTGCACTGTTATTTTGTTCAATCCAAGTTTCTGTTAAAAACATAAAATCGAGATTGTGCTCAGTGATAAAATCATTGATTAAAAATGTTTTTCCTGCCAAAGACCTGACATTTAATAAAGCTAGTTTAAGTTTGTTAAACACACTATCAGTCATGTTTTTTGTAACAAGCTGTGGCTGACATGGAATCACTGCTAAATTAGATAAACTCACACAAACGTTTGAGCGCTTCCTGTTTCTAAAATGATTCACCGCTCTTAATCTATTACCTATCAACATAGATATCGGCAAAGCTATAGGCAGCCAGGGCCCCGGCATGTCCTGGAAAGAGTTGAGAGTGCCATACGCCCTTGAGCCTGGACCCCACACATATCAGAGTTTGTTGTGTTTTGTACACACATCCTTATCAGGAGACGGGGGAGTTGGTGCGGGGGTAAAGGACATGCTGCCAGGGGGGGGAGGTGGTTGACCTAGGCGCGGTGATGAAGACGGGGGAGATGGTGCGCGTCTCTGCGGTGATTTTGGTGGGCGTCGTTGAGGAGCGGGGGTAAAGGACATGCTGCCAGCCCTGCGTATCGCCTTAGTTTGGTCTTTGAAATCCAGGAAGGAATCGGTGCCATCCCTCTGTATCTCCTTCATGTGTTCAACGATCTCCAGGATGGTGGGCGAGGGTGAAAGGGTGAACGGAGTATCCTCAAAGGTGTTGACAGGGGGGGGGTGACGGGCGATGGGGACTCCTCCGTGTGTCTCATAGGTCTCCCATAATCAGAACATTCCTCAGGCGGGTGCAGTGATAATTCTTCAGGGTTTTCTGCGCGATGTGTTGTGTCTTTCTCCTGTTTTGATTCCTCTTGCCGCTTGTCCTTGGCAGAGGGAACAGATTGATGACGCAGGCAGTTGAATATGTTAGAGATAAACAATTTCACTCCTGACTTGTTCAGGCAAACTCCATTTGCCTTGAGAAGATGTCTGCGATCCCAGAAAAAGTTAAAATTGTCAATAAAATGAACAGAATGGTCAGTACAGACAGTTGAAAGCCACAGCGCAAACAATCTGCTGAATCTCTCCACTCCTCTTCTGACTGGCGGTAGAGGGCCACTGATGAACACCTCTGCATTTAGAGAGCTGGCAGTTTCCAACAGACATTTAAAGTCTTCTTTCAGCGCTTCTGACTCTTGTTTCACAACATCATTTGTTCCAATGTGCAGTACCACATTCTTCACAGTCGGATGTTCAGCCCCAATATGCAGGATTTGACCTAAATCAAAATATAATATTATTTTCAAAAGCCTCTTTTGTCTGATGCTTCAATTAATTTTAAATAGACAGTTCCAAAGAAGGATCCCCAAAAAATGTAATTTGATCATTTAAATATTGAATTGTTCTCTCTTAGTAAGATCCCATTTTCAATAAAATTGCAGTCTTACCTTGACTTGAAGATGAAGTCCATTTGCCTATCCCTCTGGACAAAAATGTCCATTACTTTTTTGTAAAAGTCCTCCTTATCTTCTTGTAGTTTCAAAAGTATATCATAAATCTAAATGATGGATTTATGATTCGAAAATAATAAAAGTAGGGTAGACATGTGGATATTATCCGGCTGAACAAAACGTGCATTTATCTAACGGGTACGTTTCCCACAGATCTTATTTTGAGCTATTTTCTAAAATCTTATGGAGAAATCTCATTGCTTTTTAGTGGAGGGAAGCCATGCGCAGCTTACTTCCTGGTTTTAGGACGCGTCTCTCTCCTCCTCTTCACCTGCTCTTTACACACCACACTTTTCGCGGCACACGTACTTACAGCCAATCAGCTCTGAATGATGTGAATGACGTATGGTGGGGATGGCAGCACCATGCCCCTATGGTCATTATTTGTTGCCACACACATTAAATAGGAAAATACTCTGAGCATGCGCAGTGTAGTTTTTACAGTCACCGTTCACTTAGACAGTGAGAGGGAGGGGCAGGATCGGGTTTTGTCCCACGTGGCTCTAAACAGCTCAATAGGCACACACTGTAGACACTAATTAGAAGAACACAGACTAAAACAGCAATGAGACGAATCAGATGATTAAACATGATCTTAGAATATATTTTATATATATGTTTTGGCATTTTGTTGTAATCATTATTTTAATACTTTCTGCTGACACTAGGTGGGGCTGTGCCATTTTAAAAACAACTACACTATACCATGATACGTTATTGTCAGATCAAGTCTAAAGATGATCTTGTATCAAAGCAGCTCCATTTACAACATCATAAAGGACAAAGATTAATGACAAGAAAAAAGGGAAATTATATTGAACAGCCTTTGACATACATTTGATTTGGAATTCAACTTAATTTTAAGATTGACTGTCTGTCGCACAAAGAAGTGTTTTAGTCTAACCGTATTAAATCATGGGACACTGTATCTCGGATTGGATGGAACTCATATTTGCTGTTCAGGACATGGTTAGAGACATTGTTCTTGGTTAGCCTTAATATGTTAAGGTAGCTTGGTTCATTGTTTCACAAGGAGTTGATGGATCATCCTGACACCATAGCGCATTGCAATTCTGTAGAAAACTCATAACCAAAGATGTGAAAGACAAACCCACCAACAGTTAAAATATGTCAACATGTTTTTTTCTCATACCTTATCAGTCCAGTTACTGTCCTTCAGGCTTTCAAAGAAGGAGATTAACTGGCAAACGGGAACCATGTCACCCCATATAAAGACACCTAAAACATGGGGGTGTTTTGGCATTATGCCAAAGTGGGAGTGGAAAGATCTGAGCACACTGTCGTTATTAAAAACCTGAATATTGTTGGAAATAGTCCGTCAGTTGGGTACACTATTCAAATGTCTGCAAATACTCTTTTGAAATATTATTTAAAAAAGTGAAGTAAAATTAAACTCCATCCATCCATCTTCTCCCGCTTATCCGTGGTAGGGTCTCGTGGGTAGCAGTTCCAGCAGAGAACCCCAAACGTTCCTCTCCCTGGCCACATCAACCAGCTCTGACTGGGGGATCCCAAGGCGCTCCCAGGCCAGCGAAGAGATATAATCCCTCCACCTGGTCCTAGGTCTACCCCTCTGTCTCCTCCCAGCTGGACGTGCCTGGAACACCTCCCTAGGGAGGCGCCCAGGTGGCATCCTAACTAGGTGCCCGAACCACCTCAACTGGCTCCTTTCGACGCGAAGGAGGAGCGGCTCAACTCCGAGTCCCTCCCGGATGACTGAACTTCTCACCTTATCCCTAAGGGAGACGCCAGCCACCCTGCGGAGAAAACCCATCTCGGCCGCTTGTATCCGCGATCTCGTTCTTTCGGTCATGACAAAATTAAACTCATTATTTTAAATTGTTTACCATCACTTAAAATCAAATAATCTCATATCGATGTGGATTTAGTGAGCAGAGAGGCATTACAAGTTGTTAAGGTGTAATTGTGCAGAAGTAAAAAATAATGTGGCACGTTTCACAACATATAACAAAGAAGGGAATACCACTTAATATTCCCTGTTATATTTCATCACTCCATGTTATTACCTTTATTATATGTGGTTAGCTATAACTCTGAAATGAGATGTTTCTGTCCATTTTGCATTTACTATATGTTTACCTTTAAATGTTTTTTGAACCGTTTCTGACAAAAAGGTGGTTGTACTAAAAAAATACATTTGCAGGTATTCATAAACAAACTTGGTCACAAGAGATGAGATTCAATGAGTTTAATTAAGAAAGGTAAAATGATTATGCTAGGTGCTTTTAAAACATAATATAGTATGTTAATATTGCATCACTTTGTGACGTTGTACTGAAGGACAAGACACAAATGACTCCCCCAAACCTAAATGCACAAACAATAAACATTTGACAATAAGAAACAAATGGGGCGAAGCCTGCGAGCTAGTTCAGGCAGTCAACTCGAGCACCAATGATACATTAACACGCACCTCGTCCCTCTTACAACCAACCAAACACATTTTCCTAAACATGCCGCTCTATTTAAACTGCCAGGTCTGCCTGCCTCTGCCTCGCTATGCTGCTGCTGCTGTGTTCCCTTGCTGTTGCTACGTTCCTGTTCCTGCTGCTGTGTTTCATGTTGCTGCTGCTCGCCAGTCCACGCCCACCCTCTAGGTCTAGTTTCTGAACAGATATGAGGAGCTGTGAGCTCTGAGTGCTAAGAGCTAACGGCTGTGTTGTTTCTCTGGGGCTCTCATTGAAGATGACGTCACGGCTCCGCCTACACTGCGTTACTATAGTAACTGCCCCAGTTCCTAAACTGTAATGGAAGCGCAGCATTAAAGTGAGCTGGGCCTAATAAGGCCTAACCAAACCGAGCGAGGCCGAGCGAGGCCTGCAGTGGAAACGCGCCATTAGTCACGCTGTTGTACTTCACGCAATCAGCAGCGTGTCCCTGCCTATATTGTAATGCAGGCTTGAGTGCCCCACTGAGACCTGTGTAACAAGTTCACTTGAGCAGATCTGAGATTTAAAATCTCTCAAACGCTCCGTTTTAGCAATAACTACAGAACAATTATACAGAGTAGAATAAATGAAAACAAAACGTGTCATCACCAAGATAAATACCCAGGTACTTTAACCCTTTTCCAACCAAGGCCCCCAGGTAACAACAAGCTGTCAATACTGCCCTCTCCTCCTGCTAAGGCCGCACCAACACCTGATCTGCCGGATTTTGAAGCCCCTCTTTAGTTTTTCACCTGCTGGGCCCAGAGTGAAATGCTTTTGTGAGCATAAACTAGAGGGGAACACCAGTGTGATTGTGGTGAAGTTGTGACTGTCCTGGACAAAGTTGTAGGGGGGGTGCCATATCTGGCAGGAGAAATACCTGCTCTGCTGAACATGTTATCGAGAACAGTCGCAAACAGGCGTTTGTTAAATCATTTTAAGATTGGCTTTAATCAATGTCTGAAAAATGAATTCTTCATATATGATAAATGAGAGGTAACATTTTGTTTATGGTATTATTTCCACATATTTCTCTCTATTCTTCCTTCTGCCAATGGTGTCGCAGTTTCTCGTCTCTCCCGTTGTTGTGATTAGTGCCTACGCATGGGTTAGAGTTTGCGTGGAGGACCGCACGTTTCCCCGTCAAGTTAGTATTTTATAAATCTCAAACATTGCGTAGAAACTGGCGTACGCCATCTTTTGAGCGTATATCCCTTTATAAATGAGGCCCCAGGCCTGAAGTCGAATAGTCCATTTAGCTTAGGAACCTTCCTAACGGAGTGAAATGATCCGGAAGTCCCTTAGTGGCAGCCATGATAAGTGCCGTTCCAATTCTCTAGACCAGTGTTTTTCAAAGTGGGGGCCCCGACCCCCTGGGGGGCAGCCAGGGGGCGCCAGGGGGGTCACGCAAAGTTTGAGGGAAAGGGGAATTTTTTTTTTTAAAGTTACATTTTTAAATATTTTAGATGTTATTAATCTATCCATCTATCAATCTTTGTGTCCTTTGATGCCAATCTTTTAATATTTTTTATTTATTAATATTAATATATATATATATATATATATATATATATTTTAAATCACACGACCGCCCTTCAAGCCAATCAGAATCGAGCTGCCGCTACTGAGAGTGAAACTGAGTATCTGCTCAGCTTTTGGAGCAAGTGAGAGCTATATGTTTCGCTCTGCAGCTGGATGAGAGCACGGATGTAGCAAATATTGATGTTTATATTAGGGCTGTCAAACGATTACAAATTTTATTCAGATTAATCACAGCTTAAAAATGAATTAATCATGATTAATCACCATTCGTACTATGTCCAAAATATGCCATTTATTTATGTATATTGTTGTGGGGATGGAAAGATAAATGAAAGAAGGCGGATATATCCATTTAACATACAGTATGTATGTTTATTGTAACATTGTTCTTTGTGTCAAAATGAAAGACAGCCCACACACCTATCAATCATCAAACCGTGGGGTCTTATTTCATTATGTGTTATTATGTGTCTATCAACACGTAATGTTGTATCGATGTATAGAGATGTACTACAGCAAAAGTATTCTCTGTCGGGACTTCCTGCAACAACACCACGCCGTTATCTTGATTCTGATTGGCCAGAAGACATTATCAAAGATGTTCTATTGAGAAGACGATCACTACGTGACAAAAGTTTTCAGAACCGTTTCTAGTCTTCGGTATTTCCAGACAAGTGGCTACTGAAATCAATCTTACCAACTGCTGTCTGTGCAATTTACTCCGCGCGAGTTGGCGGACTTTATTTTGCTTACTTTAACATCATTGTTGCTAAGCCATTTCTTGGTATGGGTGTAGCCTACTCCAGCCATACCCTGGTGCTGCCACTGGTGGGATGTATGGGGCGGGCCATTCTGCGCATGCGTTAAAATGCGTTAAATATTTTAACGCAATTAATTCAAAAAATTAATTACCGCCGTTAACGCGATAATTTTGACAGCATTAGTTTATATATATGAATATAAATATGTTAATTGTTAATATTACTGTTGAATAATAATAATAATAATATTATATATAATATTATTAAGGCATAAGTCACTTTCAAAAATGCTAAAAATATATGTTAATTGTTCATATTACTGTTCAAAATTATATAATATTATAAAGACAGAAATCACTTTAAAAATATGTTTACTGTTGACATTACTGTTTAATATTGTGTTAAGAATGTTTATTACAGAAGACACAATGAATGTAATGAATGACAAACAAAAGATAAATACAAAAAATGTTTAGAAGAATAACTGATTATTAATACAAATAAATAATAAGAAAATGTATTTAGTTGTATGATTGTCATATTTTCCGTCATAATGTACACATCATTTAAAAAAAAAATTGCAACAGGGGGGGGGGGGGGGTCCCCGCCAGACGATAATGCGATATGGGGGTCCTTGGCATGGCAACGTTTGGGAACCCCTGCTCTAGATGATAGGAAAGGAGGTTTCAAACTTCCTTTATAGCCTCCTTTAGCTTAGGAACCACTGGACCTCCCTAACCGAAAGGAGAAGCGAAAATGCTGCCCCACAATGCCTTGCAGCCGCAGCATTTGCCGTCACACAACATTCGGCCGTTCACGGAAACAACCGATTATGACCGAGAAATGATATCATGAAAGTTACGGTGCTTATTAAGCATTTTAAAACGTATGTGGTAAGTTGCCAAAGTGCTTTGTTTTGAACGTTCATCAGTATTATAATCAAAAAGAGAAATATGAACGTTAGTTTTTACTGAAATGATCAAATAAAGTCAACATTTCACAGTCTTTACTGAGCTGTGTGGAGTTTGTTCAACTTCTAAAAGATGTTTGAATGGTGATATACACAGAGATAGATGTTAAGGACTAACGTTTATAATAAATACATCTGTATTGATTTTAAGATCTTTAGTTCATACAATCATACGTACTGGGATCATTGGTATTAATGTGGACCGGAGGGTGAAGAGCATAAGTTTCACTTTCCTTTTTTATTTCAATTCCAACTTTGGTCATGAAGAATATGTTTCTCTGTTGTCCACGTTCATAAAGCAAAGCAGTAGCATCAGAGCACGGTGCAGAGTCTCTGGATGAGTTTACAGTAGTCCCTCGTTCTTATTAAACATCCATGTTGTAGTCCGCTGTATAGAAAACTGTGGTTTCCAGAGTTCCCCCACAGCAGCAGACGCACATTCAGGACGTCCGCTGGCGCATCATAAACACGTGGGATAGTGAAAGTGCATTCAGATTCTCTAAAGTACCGCAGTCTCTTCTCCTAAGTCCTTTTGAGTTCTCCTATCCACTATCCCTTAACCCCGTGACCTTTCACTCAGAGGTCAAGGAATAGACGATAGGGTTTTTGGGTTATCCGACCGCAACCCAGAGCTGCATCTCACTTCGGTTGAATGGATTGCGTCCCTCACTTGCGTCGTTTCCCTGCGTCTAGTCCCTCCCACTAGGGAAGGAGAGACGCAAGGAAACCACGAGAAGCAGGGAAATTAGTTTTAAGAGCAATGGGATGTTGTTTCTTCCGGAGCGTCACGTGAAGCGACGTCCGTTTGTGATGACGCCGCACAGCTGATGCCTGACAGCAGCCAGAACAGTGCATGCGTTGCATCGTCCAATCAGTGAGCGATACACAGGAAGGGGGCGGGGCGAGAGTCTGAGGATTTCACCGGAGGATGGTCTGGTAGTTCCTCGATTATCGCTCCTCCGTTATCGCTCCTCCGGCAAAAATAAGGCCACTGGGACGCTACTCAAGATGGCGCAGACAAATCAACTTCCGGTGATACAGAGCCCGAGGAGCGAGGAAATGAAAAATAAGAGAAGTGAGACGCACCCTAGGAGGGGAACCGAGGAGAGAGGAGGGGAAGCAGCAGGCGGTTAGAGAAATTAGGGCCCATTCCCAAACCGCCCCCTACACCCTACCCCTCCGTTTGCGCGTTCACGCGGAGGGTCCGCCATATTGAGGGCTGTTCCAAAGCAACCAGTGTGGAGGGGGAGTGGGCTATCAAGCCCTCAAACAGCGAGTCTGCAGCGGTGCTGACTTGAGACCGGTCTCTACCTGACCGGAGTCACGCTGTGTGTGTCCGTCAGGAAACAAGCTGTTTACAAGTAGTTCCAGCAAACATCCACTGATAAACTGCGATGCTGTATGTTTTTAACTGAGGATCATACCTGTGTTTAGTCTAGAAAAAGGTAACTGTGTGCATTTTATTATAAAGTTGTGTATATTTACACACTGATGCAAAAACTAAGAAGCTTATAAACATCAGGTTTAAAACTAAAAGAGCTTTGAAACACTAGAAAGATGTTTGGAGTTTTATTTGAGTTATTAATTTAAACTTTTTGTCTAAGAGAAGCTGATTTGAAACCGTTGTTACATACAGTTACGGCACTTCCTGTTTCTGCCGGAGAGACGGGAGGCCGTCCCAAAGCTTGCTGCTGTGTGTACTCCCTCCATCTGACAGGAGGGAGCCTCGTTGAGCTGCGAGTGTGGCTACAGACGGAGATCACTCCGTCACGGAGGGGGAGGGGTAGGGTCGAGGGAGTGGTTTGGGATTGGGCCTAAGGCTGAAGTCGAATAGTCCATTTAGCTTAGGAACCTTCCTAAAGGAGTGAAATGACCCGGAAGTCCCTCAGTGGCAGCCATGATAAGTGCCGTTCGAATTCTCTAGAATGATGAGAATGATAGGAAAGGAGGTTTCAAACTTCCTTTATAACCTCCTTTAGCTTAGGAACCACTGGACCTCTCTACTGACAGGAGAGGAGAAAATGCTGCCGCACAATGCCTTGCAACCGCAGCATTTGCCGTCACTCAACAGTCGGCCGTTCACGGAAAAAAAACGATTATGACGGAGAAATTATATCATGAAAGTTACGGTGCTTATTAAGCTTTTTAAAACATAGGTGGTAAGTTGCCAAAGTGCTTTGTTTTGAACGTTCATCAGTATTATAATCAACGGTGCAGAGTCTCTAGATGAGTTCACAGTAGTCCCTCGTTCTTATTAAACATCCATGTTGTAGTCCGCTGTATAGAAAACTGTGGTTTCCATAGTTTCCCCACAGCAGCAGACGCACACAATGACGTCCGCTGGCGCATCATAAACACGTCGGATAGTGAAAGTGCATTCGGATTCTCTAAGTACCGCAGTCTCTTCTTCTAAGTCCTTTTGAATTCTCCTATCCACTATCCCTTAACCCCGTGACGTTTCACTCAGAGGTCAAGGAATAGACGATAGGGTTAGAACTTAGGAGCTGATTTTTAAACTATCCGACTGCAGCCTAAATGTCCTTCAACATGACGCGCTGAAATCCATTTCCGGGTCACTACCGGAGGACCGAGGAGTCGAGGAGGGGACATTTGTGAAATGAGACCTGTGTCTCTGTATTGTACTGCTTCCATTAAAACAAACATGTCTAAAGCGGCACATTGTATTATTTATATTTAATTAACCTCCTTGCCCTTTTCAGCATAGCAGGCTCCATTTGAGTTTTCGTGTAAAGAAAACTGAATATCTGAATTTGTTTTATCATCCATCCCTCCCACACAAGTTAGTACCAATGACTTGAAAATGGAAAAAAATCAACGAAATGCCGCTTTAATGGGTTTTATATAACAATTAAGACCTCAACTGGATGGAAATAAGAAGTGTGACGGATATAGATGTGTTTAAATTCAGATTTAAAAGAGTCAATACTACATCAGTGTAAAATTGCACCAATAAAGGGATGTTTATGCAAATACATGTTGTTGTCCACTAGGGGGCAGTATCCCTTCTTAGAAAATATGTACTGTTGTCTGCATGGTGGCTGACATATTTGAATTTAAACAAACGATGTGTTTATCAGTCTGTTATACCCGGAGAGAGAAAAAGAAAGATAATGAAGACATTGATTGGGCAAACGTCCCATTATGTTTTAAGGCACATGGAGCAAATCATACCATATAAGCGCCAGCAAGCTCAGTTCCTGACTCATCTGAAATAAAAAAACATTTCAGATCACAGATTATTTTTTGGTGAAATTGATAACACATCGTCACAAAGCTTTCTCACAGTTACATCAAGTTCAGCGACTGCAGCTAACAACGTCAAAACATAGCTGTGAAAGTGCAAGACTTTAAGACAAACTTACTGACAATATGGTTAATGTTTGTATCAGGCATTATGATACTTTACAAATACAATAGTATAATCTAAACAAATGTAGTTAAACTGCTGATTAATATTACAATAAAGTAAAATTTGATGGAGAACATTAAGTCTTTAAATGCTCCCATTAGAAGGCACTTAACACCTACTTTTTTATGAATAATATGTCACATTGATATAAAAAATGTACAATTGATTTTTCATAATAAGGCACCCCTGTATAGGCTGTATGTCACATTTCCAAGATCAACACCTCAACACCTCAATCATTTTTCTTCATAGCACTGAGTGATTAAAAACCTCATCGATGGCTTCACTTTAGAAACTCTTTCTCTGACATTTACTGCAGGCCAAAGAACGCTCCAACAATCATCCCCTGAAGATGTGTTTTAATCATTGCCTGCTCACATTTAAATAGTTAATCAATAGTTATTCTAGTTTTCCATCTAGTTTGCATGGTCTGGTGTAGAACAACTGAAAGGTAAGGAGAGTATTCCCTAACCCTAACAGAATGACATTTCAAGTGGCTTTGAAACATCAATTTCTCTATGTTGAGATATGTACAGGGAATAATATTAAATAAATGAATGACTAAATCAAATTGGACTGATTAGAATAACTTTAAACCTTATTTTTCTCGGTGTAGATGGACTCAGACGTGAGCACTTCTAAAACCCTGGCTACAATTTGTAAATATCATAATATGCTAAAAAGTGCAATCTTTGGGGCTGATTTTGGACTTAATGTCGGAGTGTCACTGTGGCCAGGCGTGTTGGTGTTCTGATCAGGAGGTCACAGGTTCAAACCCCACTGCAGTCAGCATGTCGTGTCCCAAATTGCTCCTGTGGGGATTGCCCACAGTATTGAGTATGTAAGTCGCTTTGGATAATGTAATGTGTTAAACTACATTTGCAATCTAATCTGCAAGTCATTTATGAGAATGATGTCCCAATCTATCAGTGTAATGGGGAAAGAGTGGATTCTCCAAGCAGTTCTCACACACTGTTTGTACCCTCATATGCAATAAAAGTTATTTTTAGCCAGCCCAGGTGACGAATTATAGTAAAAATCTGTGTTGGAGGACTTATACTATACAATAGTACAAAAGCAGTCCTTGTTTGCATGCTTGTTGATTTCCACCATTGTGTTGTCCAGTGTGACTTCTGAATTGTCGGCGGTCTGTCGTTATCTGGAAACACAGAGAGTGAAGTTCTGTTCTATCTCAATAGGTAGCATTACTCAATCATTGTCTTAGGTAAAGAAAGGGAAACCGGTCGGACCAGAAAAGTTCATCGGCGAATGTCTTTTGAAACACGAAAATGACATTCTCCCAGCGTGAGTGAGGCGATGAAAAGTCAAACATTGAACGGCTGTTTCGTGGTTGCTGCACATGTTGGCTTTGTATCATCTGCCGTGAAACATTTGGATTTTGTGCTTGTCTGCCAGCAGCATGGTGACATTATATTCGTAATCTCCGTCGTGGACTCCCGTGTGTCGGAAAGCTCCGGCCAAATGGTTTTCCTCCCAGTAGTGGTGCCAGTTTCCATACTGGTCTGCGCCAAACCCAAACACATTGACCTGGACGAGGAACAAAACGCAATGTGTCACAAACACAGTAGAACATCATGGATACACAGGGGTGTTCACACTTTTTTCACCGAAGGCCACACACAGAAACATAGAGGTATATTGCTTCATAAGTTAGAAACATCAATCAAATGTAGGTAAATTATGGTTGATATTGATGAAAAAAGCTCTCTGTAGGGTTTCATTCATTGTGTTGGTAGCTCATTCCTTAAACCAGAAGCCTCAGATTGATTATAATAAGAGGGTAGATTTCAAGGTTGTTATGGAAATAAGTTATTGGGCTTTTTTCTTATCAACTAAGATTTGTTAGAACATGTTTTCAACTTTAATTTACTGAATTTATTTGAAAATTGGGCTTATTAACACATGAATACTGTGTTATATAATTGAACATATGTATTTAAGAAGCAGCTGTTTAATTTGTGGGCCATATTTTATTTAATATTATACTTTTGGAATTTGCTGAGGGCCAATTCAAAATGGTCCGTAGTTTGGACACCCCGGCACTAAACACTTCATCATTAGTGCTGCGTACCGGTACGCCGAACCGGTACTGGACTTGTAAAAAGTTTCGGTTCAAGTCCGGTTAAAACCGGAACGTCGGGAACCGGTACTTGGACTCGCAAAAAAACTAGCACTTACATATATTCTCCTTTTTGTTCTAAACCATCTAAAACCTTCCATAGATCGAGAAATTTGCGCTGAGAAAAGACGAAAAACATCGTGTAGGCTTCTGATATGGCGGCCATTACTGAACTCACGAAGTCTCGCAAAATATCGCAACTGCTCGCGAGATCTGTGTGACGTCAAGGGAAGCTAGCGATGTGATTGGCTTAGACATAGTGGTCGCCATATTGGATATTTGGTAGTGTAGCTAACTCCTTTGTTTGGTGAAATAAATGTTTGAACTTTGTAGTAGTTCACTGTAGTTGCTGTCATAAGTCATTTGTAGACTAAGTGGCAAAACGTGTTTTTTTTACATTTGTACTTTGTAGAGAAATGTAGACACAAGTTGGAAGTAGCACAATAAACCTGACGAGTTTGAATTTGAGTTGATTATGAGTTAATTTTCAATTGATAATTAGCTCACAATAAGTTCACTTTAGTTACTCACACAACTTGACACAAGCCATGGGTTCAGGTCCGGACTTATAAGTCCAGACCTGAACCTGAACCTCTGGACTTGAGTCCGGACCTGAACCTGAATGTGAGTCCAGGTACGCAGCACTATTCATCATTAATGGATTTTTTCCAGCTTTCACATTATGTCAAATTCTTTTAAGAGTGGCTAATACTGGTCTTTAGATAAGGGTGATGGAGAGACACTTCCCCAAAAAGCAA
This sequence comes from Chaenocephalus aceratus, assembly GCA_023974075.1. Taxonomy (NCBI): domain Eukaryota; kingdom Metazoa; phylum Chordata; class Actinopteri; order Perciformes; family Channichthyidae; genus Chaenocephalus; species Chaenocephalus aceratus. Next base: position 124,791 of record JAMFTG010000112.1, on the reverse strand, counting down.
ACAAGAGAGGTTGTTTAGTTTCAACCGAACTATTCATATCTCACACTGCACTGTAACTTTTATTCATGTATTTTGTCTTTTAATGTTTATTTTATTATCTTAGTTTTTTAAAATGCCATTTTCTTAATGTCTTTCATTTTTTGAATTGCCTTGTGTTGAAAGGTGCTATATAAATAAACTTGCCTTGCCTAGTTTAACTTTAATTTATCTATTAAACAATAAACTCTAGTGGACTTTCCAGAAATAAAAACACAATCAAAAATCCAATATAACTATTCTGTTCAGGCAATTTACTGTCAAAAATAATTGACCAAATAACACACACACGCACGCACGCACGCACGCACGCACGCACGCACGCACGCACGCACGCACGCACGCACGCACGCACGCACGCACGCACGCACGCACACACACACACACACACACACACACACACACACACACAGTATTCTGACAGGAATTTCAGCAGCAAGTGTTTATGAAGACTCACCTCGTCACAGATGTGCAGAGCGAGCAGTAAACTGAGGAAACCTGTAGAAGGATATCGTCCGTGACCTTCGAGCCAAGACTCGTAGACGTATTTGAGAAATGTTGGACTGTAAATCAACACCTGCAAAATAAATGGATTTGTTAAAAACTCCTTTGTTATTTACTGTGTTGAAAAAGAAACAGATACCGTACAGGTGACTGAGGTCAACATTTGGATTAATAGACAAAACCATTAACTTGTAAAAAATATTTTATGAAACATTATATTTAAACATGCAAATGAGGCTTTATCCTATTAACTATGTTACCTTTGAATAATCCAGATTTAAGAGTATTTTTTTGATTTGGTTGACATATTTGGGTCAAAGACTTAGACAGAGGAAGCAGGCTTACATTTTTCTATTGATTTTCACCATGTTTTTACAAAAAAAGGGGTTTATTTAAATATATACAACATTAAAAGCCTCTGTTTAAACCTTTAGAATGCAGTCAGGACTTAATATACTACATGTTGTTAATGTTAGTGATACTAAAATGGAGATTTCTGCAACAGTATGAGAAAAAAACGAATTTAAAGTGAAGTGCACCTAAACAATTATGAAGGACAGAATAGAATAAATAACGTCTGATCAAAAGTAATGCGATATTCAATTCAACAAACTGTATGTTAACCTCTCTTTGACTCACCTTATCTTTATTTGCCTTTATCCTTGATGTAACAGCTGTATATGTGCTGGAAGATAAGAAAAACATAGCAGGAGTGTAAACATTTGGGCTTTAATAAACTTGAATATCCCTGAAATCCATGAACAATTATGAAAACGTTCACAGTTTGAGCTTCTATGCATTTCTGACTTAACCTAGGACACACGTTAACTTACATGATGATTTAAAAAGAATAGGCTTAGTGTTAGGTCACATATGTTGATGTTTTTGCTTGTCGCATCAATCGTCACCTGAGAGCAGTCAGGGTCAAGGGCGCCGGAAGCGGGGGGGCCAGGGGGGCAATGCCCCCCCCCCCCACTTTACGGCCCTGCCCCACATTTTCGCAGCAGCGGATGCCGCGGAACACTGTACACATCCCGTTTCAACAATTCCCCTCTACTCCAAAGCCGCATCTAAAACGCCATCTGATCTACAGTAGCTGTGTATATTTTGTTATTTTTGATTGTTATATTCAATCTCATTAGCTACAGGCATGTTTGAAGCTTGTGAAGGGAAGATGACAGCTCTCGCCACTCTGCTGTTCCTCAGCGCCGCCCCCCCCTCCCTCCGCTGACATTATGAATGTAAGGCATAGTAATCATATAGATAACACGACAGGGTCCTTTACAGTTTGTTTTCATCTGATTTCAAATAAACAAAGTCTTGGCTTTCAGAATATTAAACTTGTTTCGGCAAATTCAGATGAAATACAGCTTTGAAGCTTCGGCTTAATTACAAGCGGAGAACGGAGTAACTTGACCTCACAAACGCAAAAATACACAAGCACACACACGTAGGCCTATACACGCACACACACACACTCGCGAGCTTCCCCCAGACCAGTAATCCAAACGAAAATATCTTCCCTCCGTACTACTTTGATCATTTTCTAATAATCAATCAGATCGATCCAGAGAAGAGGAAACTTTAAAAGGCCTTTTTCTCAAAATGAGGACTCGGTGACAGTCATTATATAATGTGACATATTTTGCTTAATATTTGGAGTTCAACAACAATCCTGATATCATCAGAAAGCTGGGAATCTCCTCTTTCCAACAGTGTATACAACTCACAATGTGTCTTCGGATCAATGCGACTGATTTCGATTGAGCAGGTCACTTTGCATTAGGTAAAATACAGCAGGCAGACATAACAGGAAGAATATGTACATTTTAACCCAATCAAATAGGACATTGTCACACCGTTCAAATGTATCCATGTACATTACAACCAATAACAAAGCTTAGATGTGTTTATTTGTTACGTTGTTTACGTTATGTGTTCAGTGTGTGTCAGCCGTTAACATAGATAAACTTGCAAACATGTCAGAAGAACCGGCGCATAAGAAAACAAAATACAGTCAAACTAAGCTGAATTTCAACAACTTGAATGTCACATCCCTGACATCCGCACCGCCGGAGCCTGGCCCTTCAACCATAGAACCAGCGCAGCCAGATGAACCCCAGCAGCAGCTCTGCCAGCATCGTTGAACCGAAACAGGCTGGTTCCGACTGCATGGAGGTTTGTTGTCGGGACATTGAGACGGGCAAATAAAAGCTTATTTGGGCAAAGAGAAGGTACTTTAATGCAGAATGGTACACAAACAAAGAGTGGTTAATTATTTGCAAAACCACTAAACGAGCCTTCTGTGAAATATGCAGATGTGCTGCTGTCAAACGGCTTGTAACTTTCTCCAAATGTGGAGATGACAGCTTTGTAAATACCGAGTTAATAACTGGAACTTTTCACAGAGCTTACTTCACTCAAACACCAGTCAACATTCAGCTTGTCAAACAAGAGCGTGGCAGGAAAAAAGAAGAGATGGAATGATGTGTGGGCTGGTCTGTATAGTTTAATTTACAGGAAAGGAGTGAGCAGAGGGTGGAGTTGTCCATTCTTGTTCTGTTTTCTCTGACTATCTTCCTCCTGAAGACCCTCTCAGACTTTCATTTGCTCGCGCTACTAAAGAGACACGTTACCATGGAAACCAAACAATGGTGTAGCTGTATTGAAGTCCGAGTGGAAACGGTAACATTTGGTGCGTTATGTTAGAATGAAACAAATCAGATTTAGTCAGAAATCGGGAGAAATGCGGGATAAATATGACCCCGGGAGGAAAACGGGAGTCTCCCGCGAAAATCGGGAGGGTTGGCAAGTAGGCTATGTCACATACACACGCACTTTTTGCCCCCCCCCCCCCACTTCTGAAATTAATCCGGCGCCGCTGGTCAGGGTGGAGTTGTTAGAATTCCAGTGAGTTGGGAATGACCAACCCAGTCTCCCAACCCAGTAATAACTACGTTGGTCCACAACGTAGGACGTAGTATTTCTACAAAAACGCCTCTGAAATTGTAAGATCCCTACGTGTTTTCCCCCCATTCATTCCAATGGCTGGCGTCTATGTCACGTGATCTTCACATTTCTCCCTGCAGAAAAAAAATACATGGCCGAACTTCGTTTTATTCTCGGTGTAAAATGCCTATTTTAAGGTTAGTTTGGCCATTAAAATGCGTTTTGATGTAATTTGATGCAAGAAATATGAGTTGTTATTTCAGATTATGTGTGCAGTGGATGTACATGATCTTATATAATCACGGACATGTCTGTGCGTCCTGGGAGAGGGATCCCTCATCTGTTGCTCTCCCTGAGGTTTCTCCCATGTTCTCCTTAAACTGTGGGTTTTCTATGGAAGTGTTTCCTTGTACGATGTGAGGGTCTAAGGACAGAGGGTCTAAGGACAGAGGGTCTAAGGACAGAGGCTCTAAGGACAGAGGGTCTAAGGACAGAGGGTCTAAGGACAGAGGGTCTAAGGACAGAGGGTCTGAGGACAGAGGGTCTAAGGACAGAGGGTCTAAGGACAGAGGGTCTAAGGACAGAGGGTGTCGTATTGTCATACTGATATTCTGTACACACTGTGAAGACCACTGAGACAAATGTAACATTTGTGATATTGGGCTATAAATAAACATTGATTGATTGATTGATATTAGATTCATATTAACCCCAGAACTGCAGACAATATATCTATACATTTCTGTTAACACTAGAACCGCCAACAGCGTCAGCACCTACATAGATATCATTTTCAAATCATTTAATTTGTTCCTCTTCATAATTTCCTTATAAACTAAGTAGGACGATTTCAAAACTCACTTAATTGGGTTGATTTTGAAATTGCTTCAGTTTATCATCATAACGGATCAAAAAGTTCAGATTAATTTTACATTAAATCAAGAATGATTGCACTTCTACAAACAAAAACAACATAATTAAAACATTTAAACAAACTACTAAAAGTAGATGAACTACATTATTCAAAAGTTTACAGTAACTTCTGATAATAACACGAGGCATGATCTTCCTCTCTCTCTCTCTCTCTTCTCTCTCCTCTCTCTCTCTCTCTCTCTCTCTCTATCTCTCTCTCTCTCTCTCTCTCTCTCTCTCTCTCCTCTCTCTCTTCTCTCTCTCTCTCTCTCTCTCTCTCTCTCTCTCTCTCTCTCTCTCAGCCCGTCAGTATCAGGGTTAGTCAAAATGTGAGTTAATTTACAGTTTTGTCTTCTCTTTGCTTAATCGATTTGATACCAAGTCTAACGTAGCTTAAACTTAACGTTAGCTTTCTAGCTAACACAACACATGCACGCACCTTTCTCTGTGGGTTCTTTTTGTAGTGGTGGTCGTGTCACTAATCTTTATGCTGCAGACACTGCATACCGCTGTTCTCTTCTTATTACCGTCATCGACAACATAACCCTTGAATCCAAACTTCACTATTTGTGAGTAAAGCTAGCCGCTGCCGTGTTAACTGACACTCCTGCCTTCTAGTGGGTTGCCAGGTTTGCGCATGGCGTGATAATCACGTTTTTCGAAAAAACTAAACGTAATATCTCACTACAAAAACAAACGCAAATATTTAATATTAAACAGTCAAGTCCTTTCAAGTAAGCTATCTCAAGCTTAAGTCAAGTCTCAAGTCATGAATACCAAGTCAAAGTCAAGTCAAGTCTTTTATCAATGTTAGTCAAGCAAGTCTCAAATCAAAAAATATACGACTGGAATCTGACTCGAGTCAAGCATGTGACTCGAGTCCCCACCTCTGGAAAATACTGAATGTACTCTTCCAATCTCAGAGTACACATGATAACAAGGGTATCCCAACTGTAGCTGTGTACATGACAGGATGTATTAGTTTGTGAAAAAGTCAGGATTTAGATATTTTGAGAAAAAGTCATAACTTTGAGAAAAAGTCATGATTTTGACTAAAAAGTCATACTCTTTTAGATTTTTGAGAAGCGGCATTCCTCCATCTTGTGACTGTGTAACTCCCTCTCTTGGATATCAGCATGTGAAGGACGCTGTCAGGAACTAGTTGATGCTCTGTATGTGATGACTCCTTCCATTCTGGAGAGGATCAGAAACACATGGATCCTGAGATTGAAGCTCAAGCCGGTGACGAGTGAGATTTTTCTAACATAGTCACATCACTATGTAACACTTGCACTTCTATTGGCTTGTTTTGTGTGTGACAGTACAGGAAGTTAATATGTTGTAAAGTAGTGAAGTATTTTCTTGGAAGGAACTTCTGTTTAAAGGGGCCCTATTAGTCTTTTGTGGTTATCCCTTTCCTGTAGTGTGTTATATAGGTTTTCTGTGCATGTAAATGGTCTGCAAAGGCTAAAATCCCAACATTGACCAATCCCAACAGAGCCGGAAAGCTAACCAATCGGAGCGGACTGGGCTCTGGTTTCAGACAGAGGGTGAAAAGATAAGATCATATAAGAAGATAAGAAGTACTTTATTGATCCCAATACACCTGAACATCAGCAGGAGAGGACTCTTTAAAGTAGAGACACTACATTACTGATATACATCTGAACATCAGCAGGAGAGGACTCTTTAAAGTAGAGACACTACGTACTGAGATTACACCTGAACATCAGCAGGAGAGGGACTCTTAAAGTAGAGACACTACGTACTGATATACACCTGAACATCAGCAGGAGAGGACTCTTTAAAGTAGAGACACTACATACTGATATACACCTGAACATCAGCAGGAGAGGACTCTTTAAAGTAGAGACGCTACATATTGATATGATCCTGAAAATGTAAACCCAGTATGTGCTCTTTAAAGCCACTAACATATTCCACACTGTGCCTGTGCAGACTGAGTTTGAGAAGTAAATGGATGGCATACTAATGAGTGAAATGAAAAGTAAGACCACACTGTGAGATACTATCCTGACAAATGTTTCCAATTAAAGTAAGTTTTATTAAGGCTATAGCAATGTCACTCATTGAAATTCAAATATTATACAGACTGGCTTTAAAGGTGGGGTAGGTACGTTTGAGAAACCGGCTCGAGATCGCTAGAATTTGAAATACACAACCGGAGAAATCTGCCACTTCCTTATAGAGCCCCTCCTCCAACACACACGAACGCGCACATGACCAATGAGGGCACGCGATAAGTTTGTGCCCCGATGGGAGGCTGACAGGCAGGTAGGCCATCCAATCCGTTTAGCCGGGGCGGCTAAACGGATTGGATGTACTTTTTACAGTATCACGGTTTCCACAGATGACATTTTTTAATGGATTTTTTTGTCGAAGCACTTCAGATATTCATTGCTATCGGGATGTTCAGAGCATTCCATGGAATATAACAAAAAGTGTATCTCGAGCCGGTTTCTCAAACTTACCTATATCCCACCTTTAATGTGTTTCTGTACAAAATACATGTTAGAGGGGGTAGGACCAGAACAGTTTTTTTTTTTAAGCTTCTTCTTGCCCCTGTTGAACATGAACAGAGACTATCTGAAAATTATTATTATTTTTATTTTTTTTGGTTTGTTATATTTGTTTTTTTTTGTGGTACTTCGTTATAATTATTAATCTGAGTGAAAAAAAGAGAATATATATATATTATATATATATATTATTGTTATATATTTTTTTTTGTTCTGACATGTTCAATAAATTGACTAAACTAAACTAAACAATATAACCTACCAACCATTTTGTCTTCATTTTGCGGAGAATGAATGTGAAAATGGCCGAGTGTCTACTGGTGCATTAAATTATCCAGAACACTTAGCACTCTAATGTTATAAAATGCATACTTCCATGCGTGACATGTTTGCATTGAGAACTGCAATCAGTCCCTTTGTCATTTTAAAGAGGCCCTTTTCTATTTAACAAGATGAGAAAATGTAAAATTCACAGCCCTCATTTGAGATCTAACGGCTGTTGGGTTAACGCTGACATTACTGCCAATACTCTGAAATGTAATGAGGCAGAAAGATTGCTTTGGAGTTGGACGACAACTATAGGAAACATTTGGATTCACTCGTCCTTATACTGTACAGTCTAACATGTTGGCACGTGTGAGTTATTGGCAGCTTTTTGAAAATTTTGTGGACGTCCAGTAATCAAGCTAATGATCACAGGGTCATTGAGAATGAAGCAGCTGACGGAGAAATGTACTGGAAGATTAACACAGAACGATTATTCTTATACAGCCATCTGACAAAATAGGAATACTGAGTGAATGCTGTTATGACCAATCTGCTAGTTAAGGCCCTGTCACACTGTCCCGAAGTTGACACCCGATGGACACACGAATATGGAATTGTGAATTTCGCACGAAGATGGCCCCGAACCACACACGAAGGCAACATTTACATTACATTTAAGACATACAACTGCAATGAAAGTACCAAAAACAATTATGTTACAGTACTATGATACTGTACTGATATTTCAGACGTTGTTCTTTACTTTCTCCGTCTTTATATGTAGAAAATATTACGTTTTCTCCGTAATGTTGTTTCCATAGCAACAACAACTTCCTGTCAACTCTCCTTCAAAATAATGTTCAAATTCGGCTGTGATCGTAGCAACATCGGGCCATTCGTGAGGGCATCTTAAGCCATCGTATGACCGCCGGTGGAGTCTCTCAGGCTCCGGCAGCAACTTCGTGAGCGGTGGCAAAATCTTTGGCATGCCAAAAAATTGCCGAAGGACCTTGCGAAGGTTCATTTTCGTGTTGAATTCGTGTGTCAATTTTGCCCTTCGTAAGGCCATCGTGAGGGCATCTTGTTATCCTCGGTGCCATCGGGCATTCGCCCCGATCAGAGTGAGTGTGAATGCACCGATGATAACACGAAGATGACACGATTTGACAAGATGCCCTCACAAGTGCCTTACGAAGTTGCCGCTCATGAAGTTGCTGCCGGAGCCTGAGAAACTCCACCGGCGGTCATACGATGGCTTAGATGCCCTCACGAATGGCCCGATGTTGCTACGATCAGAGCCGAATTTGAACATTTCCTTTATCGTGTGTCCATCGGGTGTCAATTTCGGGACAGTGTGACAGGGCCTTTAGAGTGTGAATGGATTTGGGGGGAAGCAACACACGATGCACAGTAATGAGTTCAAAGCTATTTAATATATAAAGACAGTTTTTGGATTGAATTGAGAAATGAAGCTCAGCGCAAGTTCAACCAGGAAGACCTTCTTTACTCTTCATTTACTATTTCCATGTCACTACTCTCTCTCCTCTCAATAAGTGATCGGGGGCGTCACTCCCCAGCTTAACCAATCACTTCGCTCTATTCTCACAAGCCTATCATAGCGCTCCGCTAAACCTTTTAAATCTGCTCTCCCCCCTCTGACAGCTGTCATTTCAGGTGACTCGATGCAACCCTCCTCCACCCCTTTTCACCCCCTGTCCCTCTGAATCCAGGGTCAAGCTAAGCCACTCCCCTTCAGACCGACCCCAACTATCCATTCACCACCACCAGGGTCAAGCTAAGCCACTCCCCTTCAGACCGACCCCAACTATCCATTCACCACCACCAGGGTCAAGCTAAGCCCCTCCCCTTCAGACCGACCCCAACTATCCATTCACCATCACCAGGGTCAAGCTAAGCCCCTCCCCTTCAGACCAACCCCAACTATCCATTCACCACCACCAGGGTCAAGCTAAGCCCCTCCCCTTCAGACCGAACCAAACTATCCATTCACCACCACCACGGTTCTCCCCTCCCGAATGATACTCCTGCACAACGGGGCCTAGTTGCCAAAACTCCATTACATTCATTTGTGTATTCCTGGCAATACATATGTATTCCTACAGCGTATTATTATTAAGTACTTGTAGAACCGTCCCTTTCAAGCAACACCTCTCACATTAAACATAATCATTTGATCCATTAAATGTAAGGAGATATGGACGCAGCTTCATCATCAGATAAGTACACTTACTGTTTGATGGTTCCTGTGGTCAGAGCACTGATGATCCACTGCAGGTCTAGAGTTTTGAAAGGAACCAGCACCAGACACGTGTTGTTCTCCAGGTCTATCGCACTCTCTGGATACATGACATGATGTGTTGTTCTGGAGCCAACATCCTCCTCAAAACCAGACGTGGGACCCTGGTTCATTCTGAAAGACACAGAAAAACAGAGTCATTTTCTGTCTGTTTTTTCACCATGTTTTTCTTTGATTTGATTCGAACGTGTAAGGCAAGGCAAGTTTATTTATATCGCACCTTTCAACACAAGGCAATTCAAAGTGCTTTACAAAAATGAAAGACATTAAGAGCATTCGGAAACATTATTAAATGACATGAATTATGATACTGAGCAGGACCTGTGAACTCATAGTTGTTATTTCTTGTCATTGTAAAAGCTATTTATTTTTCGTTGTTTTGTACCAAAAAAATTATTGGTTTACAACATGACGAACATGACGCTGATGACGATGACCTAATATTTTATTTTCAAGAAGAATGTACGCTAGAGGGGGACCAGAAAAGTTTTTTTAAAGGTCCCATGACATGCTTTTCTGGTTATTACCCGTCCCCTTGTGCAAAAGTCACAAACCCTCAAAGTACACCCTGTAGCAAGCAAAACTCTGTAATAACACAGAAAATACTATGCTGCCCCAGAACGCCTCGTTGAAGATTTTTCTTTTTCAATTTTTTTCCCCCTGGGTATAGTGACGTAACGGTTATAGTGACGTAGCGGGTATAGTGACGTAGCGGGTATAGTGACGTAACGGGTATAGTGACGTAGCGGGTATAGTGACGTAACGGTTATAGTGACGTAACGGTTATAGTGACGTAGCTGGTATAGTGACGTAACAGGTATAGTGACGTAACGGTTATAGTGACGTAACGGTTATAGTGACGTAACGGTTATAGTGACGTAACGGGTATAGTGACGTAACGGGTATAGTGACGTAACGGTTATAGTGACGTAACGGGTATAGTGACGTACCGGGTATAGTGACGTAACGGTTATAGTGACGTAACGGTTATAGTGACGTAACGGGTATAGTGACGTAACGGGTATAGTGACGTAACGGTTATAGTGACGTAACGGTTATAGTGACGTAACGGGTATAGTGACGTAACGGGCAGTGGCGACTGGTCATTAGGGGCAGGTGGGGCACAGCCCCACCTAGTGTCAGCAGAAAGTATTAAAATAATGATTACAACAAAATGCAAAAAATAAATTAAAAAATATATAAAATATATTTTAAGATCATGTTTAATCATCTGATTTGTCTGTACATTGCTGTTTTAGTATGTGTTCTTCTAATTAGTGTCTACAGTGTGTGCATATTGAGCTGTTGAGAGCCATGTGGGACAAAACCTGATCCTGCCCCTCCCTCTGACTGTCTAAGTGAACGGTGACTGCAAGACCTACACTGCGCATGCTCAGAGTATTTTCCTATTTAATGTGTGTGGCAAAAAATAATGACCATAGGGGCAAAGTGCTGCCATCCCCACCATACGTCATCTCACATCATTCAGAACTGATTGGCTGTAAGTACGTGTGCCGCGTGTGGTGTGTGAAGAGGAGGAGAGAGAGCTGCAGTGAGGCGTCCTAAAACCAGGAAGTAAGCTGCGCATGGCTTCCCTCCACAAAAAAGCAACGAGATTTCTCCATAGGATTTTAGAAAATAGCTCAAAATAAGATCTGGGGAAACGTAGCTGTTAGATAAATGCACATTTTGTTCAGCCGGATAATCCACATGTCTACCCTACTTTTATCATTTTCGAATCATAAATCTATCGATTAGATTTGATGATAGACTTTTGAAACTACAAGAAGATAAGGAGGACTTTTACAAAAAAGTAATAGAGATTTTTGTCCAGAAGGATAGGCAAATGGACTTAATCTTCAAGTCAAGGTATGACTGCAATTTTATTGAAAATTGGATCTTACTAAGAGAGAACAATTCAATATTTAAATGATAAAATTACATTTTTTGGGTATCCTTCTGTGAACTGTCTGTTTAAAAGTAATTGAAGCATCAGACAAAAAAAGCTTTTGAAAATAATATTATATTTTGATTTAATATATTTGTAAACCAGCCATGAACCTCTCTGCAGAAGCTTATATATAGACATCTCAGTTTTTTGTGCCCCACCACTTTTGTACATATAGAAACGCCACTGGTAACGGGTATAGTGATGTAACGGTTATAGTGACGTAACGGGTATAGTGACGTAACGGGTATAGTGACGTAACGGGTATAGTGACGTAACGGTTATAGTGACGTAACGAGTATAGTGACGTACATTCTCACTCCTAATTCGTACTATAGTGACGTTATGTCAGGATCCCTTGGCGTCACTATCATACGCAGTGGGGGCCCTTTAGCGTACATTTTCAACTAACAGGGAGTCCCATTGACTTGCATAGAGCTCCCTGAACGCTGGAAATAGACGAGTTGGGATCGCGGAGAAATGCTCTCCGCAGACCCATTCTCACAGCGTTATAAACCTTTTTCTTACTCAATATCAAGCCACACTTATTGTTTTTACTTTGGCTGTGAGTTTGTGTGTGTGTGTGTGTGTGTGTGTGTGTGTGTGCTCAGGCTGAGTTTCGCGGTGTCTCGCTGTCTCGCAGACCCCACGCAGCAACCAGGATTCGACACCAGTAATACAGCTCACACTGTTCGCTCCTCGCAGCAGCGAGCTCCGCAACGTCCCGCCAACACGGCACCCAGACCCCACGCAGCATTCTCATCTGTTTGTCATTACTGGTGTCGACCTGATAAACAAAACATTACTGACTTACAAATTAAATAAAAACAAACGATTTATCTAATTACACATCGGAAAAGGGGTGTTAAGAAGTTTACACTTATTTAATCCCACCCCTTCTCCCAAAAACTAAATTATTAACCTTTTTCTTTTAACAAAATGTACATCTAAATGTATGTCTACATACAATATACATTTACAATTATAAATAGATTATATCATTATTACTACAATATATAATATTTCCACACGACTGCACAAATCGAGGTTTATTTCTAACCACATGATGCAACATTTGGTTTTTTTCTTCTGCTAATCCCCACAACCAACAAGTCAGCCAAAACACAGCGCATGAGAAAACAATATGCAAATGTCGAGACAAAAAGCTCCATTTGCCCAATTTCCCCACGTGTTGCACCTCCAAATCGCCATGCAGGGTTCATTCAGAGCTCAACAATCACCACTTGGCTATTATTAGTTCTAATAATACACACTCAAGCTGCACCAGTAATTGGACAGCATATAGTTTGACAGTGGGAATAGGCATTGGTCAGTGACAGGAAGTGGCACAGAGGAGCAGAGGTGGGAAGTAGTGGAGTACAAATATAATAATATAGGGACTTTTTTCTGGTATCAGTACTTTACTCCACTATTTATTTTTCTGATGACTTTTACTTTGACTTCTTACATTTTGAACTCAAATACCTGTACTTTCTACTTCTTACATGTTGAACCCAAATACCTGTACTTTCTACTTCTTACATTTTGAACTCAAATACCTGTACTTTCTACTTCTTACATTTTGAACCCAAATACCTGTACTTTCTACTTCTTATATGTTGAACCCAAATACCTGTACTTTCTACTTCTTACATGTTGAACTCAAATACCTGTACTTTCTACTTCTTACATGTTGAACACAAATACCTGTACTTTCTACTTCTTACATGTTGAACTCAAATACCTGTACTTTCTACTTCTTACATTTTGAACCCAAATACCTGTACTTTCTACTTCTTACATGTTGAACACAAATACCTGTACTTTCTACTTCTTACATGTTGAACACAAATACCTGTACTTTCTACTTCTTACTTCGTTTTTCCTTGTACGATGTGAGGGTCTAAGGACAGAGGGTCTAAGGACAGAGGGTGTCGGTTTTTTCTCATACTGATATTCTGAACACTCTGTGCTGTTGTATTTGCTGTAAAGTGTTTCGACTGTAGGCTATTTTTATTATATGTACAGCACTGTGGCTCGACCAAAAATCGTTTATAAATGTGCTATATAGATAACACTTGATTTGATTTGATTTGATAACCCTACCTTTCACTTGATTTATTGCCATGCTTATTGAGTAATGGATAACAAGGTAAGGACACGAAAAGGGTAACTGCACTCCCTTACGGTTATATAAAAAAAAGACGTAATCAGATTGCTTGTACGATGTTAAAATAATTGCGATTATGGGCAGGATTACAATGAAACAATAAATTTTACACTGAGCAGAGAACACATTTTATTACAAAATATGTTTCTCTTTAAGACAGCATTGCTCTGTTGTTTGACAAAATACACTTTAGTAAAACAACATCTTATTGATATTTATATTCTATGATATTGATTTGCGTATATGATATGTAGGTAATGGAAATGAATCAGGTATTGTTGAAATGAAACTAAGATTAGGTTACTGGAGACATTTTTTTTAACAGGTAATAAATTGTCACGGATTATATTTCACATTTAGTCGACAAACCAATGAATCCACTCCTTTTACAGTCTTTTAACAGCTGTCTTTAATGCAGTGGTTCTCAAACTTTTTCTGTCAGGCCCCCCCTTGGAAGAAAATAAAAAGTCGGGCCCCCCCAACACAAGTCAGGCTCAGTGGCGGCGCCAGAGATTTCTTTTGGGGGTGCTGTGGGGTAGCTTGATGTTTCATAGAGGGTGCTCAAACATTTAGGGTTTCCCATTAATGTATCGGGCGCTACAGTGGAATGTTCTACTGCAACAATCCCCATGCAAATACACAACGTACCCGCGACTGTTACAATGAAGGCTCGATAATCAGCTCGTGGCATCAGCAGGGGTAAAGTGCTATTTTTATAGGTGGTATGTGGACCTCACATAGGGGGGTCCGGGGGCTTGCTCCCCCGGGAAGATTATTTTTTAAATATTGAAGTTAGAAGCATCAATCTGGTGCACTTTGAGAGCAACATGAAGAGATCTATGGATACATCTCTCAACATCCAGATGAAACAGAACTGGAAACAGATTTGCTATTTCTTTATGGATATTTTACAAATCACCCTTTTAAACTGTATTCTTGTTTGACTGTCATATAGTATTTCATAGCTGTTTTTCATTTATTCTCTTATTTTTGTATAACTATAATGATCATATAAACGTGTGCCTCGGAAATAATGTTTACATTAATGGTGACCAAAACGTTTGAGACCCACTGAGATAACACTGAGAGAGTCCTTTAGCTCACTGAGTCTCTCAGTCTGACAGCAGAGGACTCTCCTCCACTTTGTTGTTGAAAAAACTCCTTATATCCGTTAGCGTAGCTCGCTAGCACCAGAAGCTAACAACAACGATCTCCGGTACCTGTGCGCTCTCTCTCTCTCTCTCGCGCGCACACAATATGGCTCGTTTCACACACACACAGAGCCGAGCTTTAATGAAACACAGAGACCCAAACGAAATAGTACTGCATCATATTATTTTCGAATCAATAATTTTTGAAATTATGACTTTTTTTTTTTTATATAACCATTTTTCCTCCCGGTCTCTCGCGCCCCCCCTGGCATGTCTCTGCGCCCCTCAGGGGTTGCGCGCCCCCTACTTTGAGGACCACTGCCTTAATGCAACAGCTCACTAAAGCCTTCAGTCCCAGTGGAGAGAAGTGTTGTGTCACCAGTAATAAAGCTGCCACACCAGAGGCGTCCGTGGTTATTCGACACAGCGCTGATTATTATCAAACTGCATCACCACTCGTATCATTCTGGAGGGAAAGGAGCTGTGCAGAATAATGATGTGTAATTTCGCATTAACACATCTACAACTCTCTCAGCACAGACTGTTCGGTCCATTTGACATCAGACAAGGAGAGACGGAGTGAAAGAGCAATTTAATTTACTCTCTATTAACAAGACATGTGTTACTGTTTCCGCTGTCCGCTGTGCAGGGAAGGAGGGCCAGAGTTTGCAAAGCTGCAGCGCGTTGCTTTGCTGCTTATTAGCCTAGAGTAGAAATGCACTGATGGAAGAAGAGAAGTATTGGCATAAGGCAGTGGGTTCCCAAACTTTTTCAGTCGGGCCCCCCTTGGGTAATTGGAAATATTTTCGGGGCCCCCCCAACCCGGTTCCCATCTATATTGGTAGGATTAATTGTATATTGTTGTAAAAACATTACATTTTCTCTGCTGAATAATAAGAAGATATAAGATCCAACTATAATTGTATATTTTATTATGGATTACACATGAACAAAAGTGCTTGTAATAGATACTGTGAATTAATTTGGCCCTAATTAAAACTGGATGGCCTTCTTCCCTGAGCAGTAGATTTTTAAATTCAAATTTCTTTAATGAAAATATATGAATTAACTACTATTTCTACTGCAGGTTGCAAACGATCACATCACTTTACCATTCCTATTCCACACTAGCTTATCAATGACTTGTGTGCGCTTGCTTTCCCTCGCAGATCTTCTCAAAGCGGGGCTGTTGTTTTGAGACCGCCTCTCAGTTCATTCTCAATGTTCAGCTTTGATCTGTATTTGGTTTTGATGGCAGCAACAGCAGAACAGCCTCTCACACAAGTAGGATGTTGCAAAGGCAGCATTATGCCCACAGCTCTCTGACCAATGAGATATTTCGTGCAGTGTTTGTTTACAATTGAATAATAATAATAATACATTTGATTTATATAGCACACTTTAAAAACAACGTCATCTCTCAAGGTGCTTCACAAAGCTAAAAGGAGAAAAATAATACAATCTTCCCAGACCCCCCTGCAGTACCCCTCCGCGACCCACCAGGGGTCGCGCCCCACAGTTTGAAAAACCACTGGCATAAGGGTTTATTGTGCAATACCTCAGTGGGAAAAGGAACAGCTTTCTGACAGGACTACATTGGTGGGTTTCTCTCCTAATGGTAACTACAGCTTCAGGGAGTTTAGGAATTGCTCACCAAATGGATCCCTGCTGTCCAAAGCAGATGTGAAATGACGGCAGTGAGGGCAGAGGAACACCATGGCCACATATTAAATAGCATAATGTGAAGACTTCATCACTTCTGCAGACATCAGAGTTTCTTTGCAGGTTGCAGGAGTTTTTCCTGAGACTTTAAAGCTGCAGTGGGGGACATATATGAACAACTTCCTGTCAAATTTGCAGAAACTGTCCCCATATGCTGACGTGCAAGAGACAGGAAATCTATGAAAAAATGATGCTACTCTGCCTCCCCCAGTGCCCATAATGACATTAGTTGGCATATCTGTCTCATGCACTACTGTCAGGATAAAGTGCTAGTTTAAGCAAATATGATAAAAGTTATTTGTTGTTTGTTGCAGCTTTGATGGAACGCTACATAATGCTATTTCTTACACAACAACCAGAGATGGCAAAAGTACACACATACTTTACTCGAGTAGAAGTACAGATACTCGTGTTTAAAAATACTCTGGTAAAAGTAGAAGTACTGACTAAACTTCTTTACTCAGTAAAAGTAAAGAGGCTTTGAAGTGTACTTCAGTAAAAAGTATCCATAACTAGCAGCTGTTTTAAAGAGTACCTGACCTCCCTTTATATTAATCAATCAATGCATCGTGTGTGTTATGGGCTGCTGTTGTGATATTGCCTGCATTCCTGGTCACTAACTGACTTCAGGCCTCATTGCTTGGTTATCTACAGATTAAGCTAACGGTGTTTCAAATTCCAAGGGAGCCTTTAAAAGGAACATCTGCTATCTTTTATGTGGATGTCTAATCAGCGTGATGGTAAATGTAGTCAATTAAAGCAATACAAATCTCAGTGTGTGGCAAATTGACAAAACAGTGTCGGCAGTGCCTACATGTCCCAGGATGCATTGCACATGAGCCCTGATATACTAATCAAGGGTCCAATTAACCTGCACTCTGTCAACAACCAGCAGGGGGCAATCTGTTTGCAGAAAATAAGTCTGATTGTATAGCAGTCTGAGAAAAATTACATTATTATTTTTTTTCAAAACATTTACTCTACAAACTAAAATGTCCACTTCTTTTAATGATCTTATAAAAACTTGCAATCCTTCTCGGCCCAAACAACTAGAAGCCATTGATGGGAACTTTGTTGATGGAAACATTTCCCAAACACTCTAGAAGTAATTGATGAAAACATTGTTGAAAATAATCCTGTTGATGTCCGCTTTCTCAATCAAAATAGAAACAACTGATTTATTTATTGTATTATTCAACTACATTTAAAGCTCCTTACACACCAAGCCGATTTTCGGCGTCGATAGATGTCGGGCCGTCGATGAGCGTCGTGTCGCCCTACTCAGATTGGTGTGTACTGCACTGTTGTGTCTTTTTGGCCGTGCCGACACCTTCCGCCGACATGTTGAATCGGTGGGCTGTCGACCAAAGAAATCACTCTGATTGGCTGTTCAGCTAGCGAATCAGTGCATGAGAAGTGAAACGGAAGTGAGGGACCCAAACAAACGATTAAGATAGGTAGTTCAACATTTGGACTACCTATGTTGCAAATGTATTATCTCTTGGATTTACACACGGCATCTATTGTACGTCTGTCCGTCCTGGGAGAGGGATCCCTCCTCTGCTGCTCTCCCTGAGGTTTCTCCCATGTTCCCTTTAAACTGTGGGTTTTCTCCGGAAGTGTTTCCTTGTACGATGTGAGGCTCTAAGGACAGAGGGTCTAAGGACAGAGGGTCTAAGGACAGAGGGTGTCGTATTGTCATACTGATATTCTGTACACACTGTGAAGACCACTGAGACAAATGTAACATTTGTGATATTGGGCTATATAAATAAACATTGATTGATTGATTGATTGATTGATTGAAGATGGCAAATGTGAGATTTCATTTAACTCCAGCGCTCGACACAGGTTCGGGAAAGCCCCGTGAGCTTCTCGCTGTAGAGGGAACATGGAACGCTATTTGTTGTTTATTTATATCACGCAGTCTGTTCTTCTTCTCTCGGTTATCACGCAGTCTGTCTTCCGGTTGTTGCCTCTTTTGAATGACGAATACACACTACCGCCGCCTGCTGGTAAGGAGAGGTATTGCCACCCACGCATGCGCAGTTCGTACGTGCAACTTGGCCGTCGGCTGAAGTCTTTGCGGTGTGTTCCAGTGCGACACATGGCCGAGACGCAGAGACGTGAGGCGACACGAGGCGACGTGAGGCGACGCGAGGCGACGCGAGGCGACGCGAGGCGACGCGAGGCGACGCGAGGCGACACGAGGCGACGTGACGTGAGGCGACGATACGTGAGGCGACGATACGTGAGGCGACGCGAGGCGATGTGAGGCGACGCGATGTGAGGCGACGCGATGTGAGGTGACGTGAGGCGACGTGAGGCGACGCGAGGCGAGGTGACGTGAGGCGACGTGAGGCGACGCGAGGCGACGTGAGGCGACGCGAGGGGACGTGAGGCGACGCGAGGGGACGCGAGGCGACGCGAGGCGACGCGAGGCGACGTGAGGCGACGCGAGGCGACGCGAGGGGACGCGAGGCGACGCGAGGCGACGCGAGGCGACGCGAGGCGACGCGAGGCGACGCGAGGCGACGCGAGGCGACGTGAGGCGACGCTCCGTCGGGACGTGTTCTTTGGTGTTCTTTTGGTGTCAGCTTGGTGTGTAAGAGGCTTAAGAGTACACTGATTGGACAAGATAACACATTCTGTCAAAATGTTTTTATATCATGGCACAGTTGTTTAATCACAATTGGTTTATGAAGCAAATGGTTGACGATTGTTAAAGGGTTTTGCCTGTTTCTACAGATCTGAATATTTCCACACATCTCACAGTCATCCAGTAAGTCACAAAGTCTGGTCTCACTGATGGTTTCTTAAAGAGCTTGCGAGCGACAGAAAATGTGCAAAGAAAGGCCACAAGAATGGATGACAGTGACACAGCTGTACACGTTTTGTAAGTCAAGGACTCTTAAACTTGACAATGACTTCTTAAGAAAATTCTACAGTACAGTTTTCTCCCTGGGAAAGTCTTGTCTTTTTTCTGTGAGAAAGTCATGCCGATACACGATTTATTGCATATTTAATGTCAAGGCCCGCGAGCAGGGTGTTGGACATGTTTCTTCTAATTATTATTAATTTGTCTTCAAAATGCTTAAAGGCAAGAACCCCAATGTTCCATAGCCAGATCACGCAGCATGTAATAGCCACCTAACACTTTAAAGGTCAGAAGCATTTCACTACTGTCTCATTTCTTCCCATCTCGCTGCTATCCTTTGTGAACCCAAGTGTGTGTCTACATTTTCAAATTGAATATGCTGTTCCAGCTGACTCTGACATAATTCCTGATGGGGGGGCGGACACTGTGTACATTTGTATTAGGTAGGTGAACCAGAAAGTGGCAAAAGTACACACATCCTTTATTCAAGTAGAAGTACAGATACTCGTGTTTAAAAATACTCTGGTAAAAGTAGAAGAACTGACTAAACTTCTTTACTCAAGTAAAAGTAAAGAGGCTTTGAAATGTACATCAGTAAAAAGTACCCATAGCTAGCAGCTGTTTTAAAGAGTACCTGACCTCCCTTTATATTAATAGAACAATAATGTCATTGTTAGCTAATGAATGTTTCCATGGTGACCAACGGCAAACATGTTGCAAATGTATTATCTCTTGGATTTACACACGGCATCTATTGCACGTCTGTCCGTCCTGGGAGAGGGATCCCTCCTCTGTTGCTCTCCCTGAGGTTTCTCCCATTTTTCCCTTTAAACTGGGTTTTCTTCGGAAGTTTTTCCTGTACGATGTGAGGGTCTAAGGACAGAGGGTCTAAGGACAGAGGGTGTCGTATTGTCATACTGATATTCTGTACACACTGTGAAGACCACTGAGACAAATGTAACATTTGTGGTATTGGGCTATATAAATAAACATTGATTGATTGATTGAACATGACAACGTTTCCATTGGTCCCTCTTCTTTAGAGAAGACCAGGAAATGATGAATACACGGATCGTGTTCAAATCAATAGGCACGCAATGACTCTGAAGAATAATGATCACGCCACCAACACACATTCAGACTAAAGGAACCAGCTGCTTGGAAAATGAGAGAAGTAGAAGTACAGGTATTTGTGTTCAACATGTAAGAAGTAGAAAGTACAGGTATTTGTGTTCAACATGTGAGAAGTAGAATGTACAGGTATTTGAGTTCAACATGTAAGAAGTACAAAGTACAGGTATTTGGGTTCAACATGAAGAAGTAGAAAGTACAGGTATTTGTGTTCAACATGTAAGAAGTAGAAAGTACAGGTATTTGGGTTCAACATGTAATAAGTAGAAAGTACAGGTATTTGTGTTCAACATGTAAGAAGTAGAAAGTACAGGTATTTGAGTTCAACATGTAAGAAGTAGAAAGTACAGGTATTTGTGTTCAACATGTAAGAAGTAGAAAGTACAGGTATTTGGGTTCAACATGTAATAAGTAGAAAGTACAGGTATTTGTGTTCAAAATGTAAGAAGTAGAAAGTACAGGTATTTGAGTTCAACATGTAAGAAGTAGAAAGTACAGGTATTTGAGTTCAACATGTAAGAAGTAGAAAGTCCAGGTATTTGAGTTCAACATGTAAGAAGTAGAAAGTACAGGTATTTGAGTTCAACATGTAAGAAGTAGAAAGTACAGGTATTTGGGTTCAACATGTAAGAAGTAGAAAGTACAGGTATTTGAGTTCAACATGTAAGAAGTAGAAAGTACAGGTATTTGGGTTCAACATGTGAGAAGTAGAAAGTACAGGTATTTGGGTTCAACATGTAAGAAGTAGAAGTACAGGTATTTGAGTTCAACATGTAAGAAGTAGAAAGTACAGGTATTTGTGTTCAACATGTAAGAAGTAGAAAGTACAGGTATTTGAGTTCAACATGTAAGAAGTAGAAAGTACAGGTATTTGTGTTCAACATGTAAGAAGTAGAAAGTACAGGTATTTGAGTTCAACATGTAAGAAGTAGAAAGTACAGGTATTTGTGTTCAACATGTAAGAAGTAGAAAGTACAGGTATTTGAGTTCAACATGTAAGAAGTAGAAAGTACAGGTATTTGGGTTCAACATGTAAGAAGTAGAAAGTACAGGTATTTGGGTTCAACATGTAATAAGTAGAAAGTACAGGTATTTGTGTTCAACATGTAAGAAGTAGAAAGTACAGGTATTTGTGTTCAACATGTAAGAAGTAGAAAGTACAGGTATTTGAGTTCAACATGTAAGAAGTAGAAAGTACAGGTATTTGAGTTCAACATGTAAGAAGTAGAAAGTACAAGTATTTGGGTTCAAAATGTAAGAAGTAGAAGTAAAAAGTCGTCAGGAAAATAAGTAGTGGAGTAAAGTACTGATACCAGAAAAATGTATTTAAATACAGTAGCAAAGTATTTTAACTGCACTACTTCCCAGCTCTGGGTGAACCAGAAAGTGGCAACAGATGAAGGAGCGGAGTCTCAGTGGTTTTAAAGCTTGGAGCTTTGTAATTAATAGGGCGAATATCAAACGTGCAATGTGGCACTCAAGGTTGTTTTGAGAACAGTGTGAGCTTTAGACAGCTTGCTTTTGTCCTGGAGCTCGAACACCTGACATTATTCACTAGTTTCTGAGTGGGCTGATGAAACAGCAGCAGCCCAGCTCAGTAGACTAATATACGATTTGATCTAAAAGTAAACTCCACTCATCAAAAAAGGAGCACTCGAGCACATTTTGGGGGTTTTCCTTCCCTGCAGTGTGTTATAGGTTTCTGTGCATCTAAACAAACAGGCTAATTCCAGTGTTTCTCTCCCACACACTCCCCCAACGCCTCCATTGGACTACTTTGTTTACTTCCCAAACACAGTGACATCACTTTGTAACATTCGCAGTTCTATTTGCTAGTGCTCCAATCACAACAGAGCAGGCCAGCTAACCAATCAGAGCAGACTGGGATCTGGTTCATTTAATTTCACGCCTTTATTTACCCAGGTGTATTCCTTTGAGATCATTGATCTCTTTTTCAAGGGAGACCTGCTCAAGTAGGTTCCACATGAAACATAAAAACATAAAACAACAGAACAACAAAAAGAACATCATACAGCATCATTACAGGGGTTACAATTTACAATAACTATCCACATGAGCAGGTACCCACAGCTTTAACAACAAAAGCTTTAAGCAACCGAGCTTTAAAAACATTTAGTGGCACCAGATTGTTCAGTTTCCATTTAATGTGCAGACTATTCCAAGACAGAGGAGCTGCGAATCTAAAAGCTGTCGTCCCTAAGACAGTCCTAGCAACATTTAATAAAACCACAGCATGCGATCTCAGGCAGTAGCCACTTACAATTCTCCGTGAGATCAGGGAGCAGATGTAAGATGGTAGTTTACCCAACATGGCTTTGTAGATGAAAATGTACCAGTGACTGAGCCTCCGTACAGTTAGTGAAAGCAAACCAGCCCTTGCATACAGGGTACAGTGATGGGTTAATGCTTTACAGTTTGTCACACATCTCAGTGCGCTGTGATACGCAGCATCTAACTTGACCAGGCAATAGGCAGGTGCATTCATATAGACCAGATCCCCAGAGTCCAGCACAGGTCAAAAGGTCACAGAGCCTTTTCCTGGCCTCAAGCGAGAAACAGGACTTGTTTCTGAAAAAGAACCCTAGCCTAACCCTCAGCTTTTTAAGCAGGTTATTGACATGAAGTTTAAAAGTGAGACAATCATCAAGCCAGATACCAAGGTATTTGTAACAGGCAACAACTTCAAGTTTTATTCCTTGCGTAGTTACAATATCTAAAACAGGCTCTGGTGTCTTTTTAGCTTTTGAAAAGAGCATTACCTTGGTTTGATCCACATTTAAAAGAAGCTTTAGTTCAGAGAGCTGAGTCTGAATAATGTTAAAAACAGCCTGTAATTTAACACCAGCCTCTTTAATGGAGGGACCTGCACAGTACACCACGGTATCGTCCACATAAAAATGTAAAGTAGCTTCATCCACATTTTCACCTAAAATATTGATATAGATGGAGAATAAAAGTGGACCTAAAACAGAGCCTTGTGGTACACCATTAGTGATGTTTAACCACTCAGAAGACAGTCCACCAAAAATAACACATTGGGACCTTTCAGAGAGGTAGTTCACAAACCACCCACTGCATGGCTGGACATGCCAATACTGAGTAGCCTCTGCTTTAAGATGAGATGATCGACGGTATCAAACGCTTTGGATAGGTTAACAAATAGAGCTGCACAACTCTGCTTATTATCTAAAATACTCTCCACATCATTCACCACTTTCATCGTGGCAGTGATGGTGCTGTGTTGCTTTCTGAAGCCTGACTGATGCTCAGACAGGATGTCATTTGTACATAAAAACTCCTTTACCTGTTCACTCACTAGGCGTTCAAGAACCATAGCCAGAACTGACAATTTAGAGATTGGCCTATAGTTATTTAATAAGGTGGCCTCCCCTCCTTTCAGCAAAGGCAGGACATAAGCAGACTTCCATACTTTTGGAATTGTGTTCATGCTGAGGGAGAGGTTAAAAAGAGAAGTGAGAGGTGGAGCAATAAAATCTGCAACTATCTTTAAAAAGAAAGGCTCTACGTTGTCCGGGCCGGCCGGTTTCTTAGGATCTAACTTGGTTAAAGCTTCACGAACAACATCAACAGTAAAAGGAGTAAAACTGAAAGGGTTTTCCAGACCACGTTTTTCAGAGTCACCGACTGAGTTAGTGACAGAATCAGAGTTAGTCACAGAATGAAATAGAGAACCACAGGACACAAAATGCTCATTAAAACAATTTAGCATAGTAGCCCTGTCCGATATAGAGCCAGATGCTGTGGTAAGGCACGGAGGTAGCTCATTACGGATTTCACCGATGGATATCGATTTCATGGCTTTCCAAAATTCTCAGGTTATTTGTGGTTACTGACAGATACTTCTTAGACTTAGCACTTTTTATTTGTGATGTGAAGCTATTTCTTAGCTGCCTAAAGCGTAGCCATTCTACCTCTGAGCCTGATTTCCTAGCCTTTGCCCTGGCCTTGTTTCTCTCATGCAGGAGACTGGACAGTTCAGCAGAAAACCAAGGATGGTCTGGTTTCAGACAGAGGGTGAAAAGAGGTGCTGCAGCACAGGCAGTATGAGAAACATAAAGAGCTTTTTGAACATTAACGTATGGAGACATGTCCCAGTAGAGACACTACATACTGATATACACATGCATCGGGTCCAAATAAGGCGTGTCACGGCCGCCGGTGCGGGATACACCAAATTGAGTTTGGGCGACAGGACACGCTTCGTCTTCCGACTTACGAAAACGGCCGAAATCGGCCTGGTGTGTCAGGGCCTTTAAGCATCTACTCACAGAGAGGTAAGAGGTTGTGTGCACACAGTTTCGGTCTCACCTTTTGTTTCATTTCCACAAAGGTGGTTTTAAAGTTCAGGATTCACACACAGAACAATGAAGGGCAACAACAAACAAGACATCATTTACTGCACAGTTAAAAACAATTTAGCAGTAAAATTAGTACTGACTGGATGAAACAGAAAAATGCCATTTATTATAACCACATTTATTACTGGTTTTAGACAAATCTGCATTTCATTTTTTCATTAAACCAGACAAGGCCAATGCTAAGATAGAGTTGTGACTTTAAAAATGACACCAGAAAAATAAGGTTAACATCTAGGGCAAAAGTAAAGCGGCCAATTCCCCCAGACCCCATCTTTTAAGTCTGTGACACAGACTGTATAACATAATAATAGTATATATAAGCATCCTCATGTATTTTCTATTTTTCTCTAAATGCTGTTTTGGAGAGGAATTAGAAAGACATTATAACCTTGTTAGGGAAATTATTATTGAGATAATCCATGGGCGAGAAGCAGGGTCATTTTTATCATAGACCTAAATGAAATTGGACACTTTGCAACCAGTGGAGTTGCCCCCTACTGGCTATAAGGGAGAATGTGAATTAAATGCATTTCCTCGCTTTACTTAATATTCCCGGAGGTACATCAATCTGCCCTTATTTTCAGATAAGATCGAAAAGCATAATTCATAGGGTTCGTTTGTTAGAATCAGAAACAGGTTTATTGCCAAGTAAGTACACACATACGAGGACTTTGCTTTGGAGTATATGGTGCATACATAAACACAGTGAAAGAAGATGACCCTAACCCTAACCCTAACTTGTAGCCCTTCTAATTTTCTCCCAACCAGAATACATATATTCCTTTAATCTTAATGCAAAGCCGAACTGCAGTCTTTTCCACTCACTAATGGTTGCAGGTTGGTCCCTCAACAGCATCACCACTGCTATGCACATTTGATAAAGCTGGATTTACAGTTATGCATTGGGACGTAGCATCAGACCCTAATAACGTAGCTCGACCATAGATGGGGCGAAGCCTGCGAGCTAGTTCAGGCAGTCAACTCGAGCACCAAGGATACTTGAACACGTGACGCACCTCGTCCCTCTTACAACCAACCTAACACATTCTCCTAAACATTCCGCTCTATTGAAGCTTCCTGCCTTTGCCTCGCTATGCTGCTGCTGCTGTGTTTCAAGTTGCTGCTGCTCGCCTCATGTTGGCCAGGGACGGCCCTGAGTGTCAGCCTATCAAGAAGAAGAACAGAAAACAGATCGGTTTGCTCTTCTTCTTCCCTTTTATACACCCGGTGATAGCAGCTAACCCCCGCCACCAAGTGTTCAAAAATAATATTGCATTATATAATACAAATAAAATAAACTGACATGCCGACAAAACCCATAACATGGCTCCTACAGATACCCTGTGTGGGCCTGTAACTTCACATGGAGATTGTGATTGGCTGCTTGGGGTTTTCTACAATATGTTTCAACTGCTCTTGGAGATTATTGATGGGAAATACAACAGTAAGCCGGTTGAGTAAAGGCCTCCATTTCTCAGTAACACATGTCAATAAAGCTTTTGTTAACCTAAGCCATTAGCTTCTATCAGAGTGAATGGATAACATAGTTACTTTGTGCTCGAGTCCTATTTGGTTGTTTACCTTTCTACTACTTCCTTTGTTGCTATGCTTGCCCTTCATGGCACGGTGTGCGGTCTAGAGTAAATAAATCTGAATCTGAAAATTAAGATTGCATGACCGCAGTTTCCCAGTCAGCAATAATACAAGGCAACCATTCCCAACATCGATCTGAATTAGAAAGTAAACAACAGAATGTACGCACAATTACTTTGGGGAATAATAATACAGCCCGATCACGTACGATACAAATTTCTAGAGAACTATAAATCTAAATGTAAGGATATGACAGGACCCCTGTTGAGCATAAATCCAGCTTGTCTGTCTGCATGCTCCTCTCCTACTTTAATATCAGACGTTGTTAAAAACAGTAGGAATAATTCATTGCTAAACACGTCAGAGTCGTATTCATTTCATCACACCATGTGCTTTAAATAGATCTGATAAACACACACATTTCCCTCTGGTCCTTAAAACAGCATATTTACGAGTGCATCCATACAAGAAGCCAAGCTACATTTCAGACAATGGATGACTAACAAACAGAAACGGTGCGACTAAAGTCACAGGTGCAATAGAGGAAATTGGCAGCAATTTGAATTTAACACATTCATAGCGTCGCAATGAATCCCCCGAATACCGTGGGTGTCACAATAACAAACGGGATAACTGAGGATGGGATTGATTGCAGAGTGGAATCAAAACACTTGAACATGAGGTCTCAATTGGGTTCTTTTCGTAATGACGGACCTTTGAAAGTGCTCTTCTCGTTGAGCTATAATCAAGACAACAATTAGGAGGAATGGTAGCAAAACAAGCTTTCAGTGCACTGTTGAAGGCGCTGATGGACAACACAAAGTGCAGTTTATGTGTCCTTGGTCAGAGGTTGTTGATGGGTAAGAGGCACTTATTCATGAGCCCTCTGGAGCTAATCATTCTGGTACTAACGCTTTCTCAGAGGAAAGTTCATTCTCTGAATCTCTTCAACAGGTTTTCAAGGACATCCTTACTAGTTATGAGACATTTTCTAGATAACAGCTAAACCTCCTGTGACATAAGATTGTCATAACGACACTGTAGCTATGCAAACATGACAATAAAAGCCTGTGCAAGATGTGTGAAATCCCGGTTTTAAAGCCAATTTCAAACAGGGATTTCTGAGTCACATTTATGATGCGCCAACCTATTACATTTGCTGGCTTTAACATCCATCCTAATGAAGCTATTTGCAAGGGCTTTCATCATAGCATGGAATATAAGCATGACTGATCCTCAATTCAACAGAGTAAATATGAACGATGAGACAATCACACGTCTAAGGCAGCCTACTTCGTTTTAAATAAAAACGAGCAGAGAAGTACTGAAAGAATGTCATTGCGTGTGATCAGGTGCAAAAGAGATGTGAGTGATTACACATTTCTTATTTGTCTAGATATGGAGAGAGCAAGATTTCATGAAAGTGGATTTTGTACGAAATGTTGCCCTCAAGCATGCTGCCCAAGTTTTGTGAAATATGTATTGGAGGGGTGCAACGCTCCAAATGTAAAGCTCAGGCTCGAGTAAATAAAAAGATCCAATCCATTGCGTGGTCAGGGAAATGATTACTGAAGTGATAAATGGAGTGAGGAGTGGGGTCGTTTTATTTATAGACCTCTACACAAGATATTTAGCACTAAGACCAACCAAGTAAGACTCCAAATGTAAAGCTGGGGATCGAATAATACATCTAAAAAATACATAGATAGACAATTAAGGTAAAACTGAGGTAGCTATTTGGCGATTACAAAGAAGCCCCGCCCAGAAAACCTATGGGATCCTTTTCTCATCGACCCAATACAATATTGTCGATATTGCTCTAAATGAGACCATACTTTCAAACAGTTGGATCATCCTGAAATGAAGAAGACTGGAAACTAGTAATTACGATTATAACATCGTCAGGGGAATGATAACGGAGAAAATTAATCGAGTGAGAAGTCTGGTCATTTCTTCCTTGACTATACTCTGAGCTCTAACCGCGGCGTTCACAGCGGTTCACGGCGAGAAGCGTCCCAGAAGCGTCTCGGCAAAAAATAGGATGCAAGTCTATTTTCGACGCGAGGCGTTGCATAGCGCCGGGCAGGAAGTGGACCGGTCAGAGCATCCAGTCAATCCCCAAAACTAATTTTGCAGACCCTATCCCTCCGTAGTCTTTCAAGTAGGAGGAGAAATGCCAGCGTTCTCCTCCGGTTTACAGGCACTGTGTAAATGATATATATATAAAATAATTATGATGATGAATGCATTTTTTTACCACTAAAATACAGCAACGCATCTTTGATTCATGTCGTTTATAACTGGAATATTACAATTCCGCTTCTGAAATGCACCCGGTAGGGTTTGACGCCGGAGGAGGTCGCACCAAAACCGCGGCGCCGTCGTGTTACGGCTGCGTCGCATGTGATGTTTGTAAAGTTCCAACTAAAGTCGTCCCTTTAAAGTCGTCCGATGCCTTCCGTTTCGTTTCGTAAGAGGATAACCAAAGCGAACAGCGCTTCAATACAATCGGCCATTGTTGTTGTTGTCGATGTGAGGGATTTCCGCGGTTTGGATGTTATGAAGCAGGCACATAAACGGTGACGTCATGACGCAGCAGCGGCAGCTCCGGGCGGTGTCAACAGAGCGGGAGCAGAAAGGGGAAACCGGAGCTGAACCAGAAAAGCTCCCGCTCGGAGCTAGAAAGGGAAACGCGCTGGTGTGAAAGCCGCAAGAGAGACACGATGGAGAGCTGGAGCTTTTAATGGCAAACACTGACCTAGGCCTACTGGTCAATTTTGAGATTTTGTGCTATTTTGATTCTATAACATGTTTTCTTTCAGGCTTTTGGAAGGAAAACGTACAAAATACACATTTAGGTGTTTATTTTACTATAGTTTGTCTATTTGCGTCTGTAGATTTCTCCTAAATTCACCAAAAGTTAGCTTTTTAACGTAACATAAAGTACCGCGACAGCTGTGTGCACCATGTCAACAGAGGTATCGCTGGAAAGCTCCGTCTCTCCTGCACAATCTCATTGGATCCAAATATGGTCATTTCCTTTGTATAAGCAACCAATCGTGAAAGCACAAAGGGGTCTTAAACCAAGAAACGAAATCTCATTGGCTGGTGTCAATTTCTGACAACGTGATTCGTTCAGATGCGTCACGTGGTGTGCTAAAACACTTCCTGGTTAGCTTTCCGCTAGAAATTGAAATCTCAAAATGGCAAAAGAACGGCGAAAAAAACGTTCACAGAGAAGACGACAACAATTGTCACTTGCACGAAGCAAGGTTATACAAAAATAAACGACCCCGAATATGAAATACCTTCACGGAGTGCGTCGATGCGCAAGCTGTCATCCAAAGAACAGGAGGGTTCAGCTAGCGCCTCACTGCAATCTTTAAAGGCCGTTTTCTCCTACTCTGAGTTCGAAATGTCAACTCCAGTAGCACGTAGATACACCAAACCTTCCAGTTATATTCCTATCAATATTATGAAGGCTTTTACAGAAGGGTTTGTTCATATATCATTCATAGCCTGAATTATATAACATGCTATACCTAAAAACATGGCAAAAATTGATATTTTAGGGCTGTTGACAGTATTTTCTGATTTATGGAGTGATAAAAAGAGATATCCAATATCCCTTCTGTAAAAGCCTTAGATACTAATATGACTACAAAATGAAACAAGGTTAGACGCTCGAGATTCCAATCCTGCAATTTCCCCACAGGTGAAAGAGTTGACATGCTGAAAACCCAACCCCTGCAGGGGGGTCTGGGGAGATTCTCCCCCAGGAGATTTTTTGAAATACTAACATAAAATACACATTCTGGTACTCTCTTGAGAAGAAAAATAAATACATCTATTACTACACGACATATTTAAACAAATGAATGCGATTTCAGTTTGTTGTTACTTTGTTCTGAAAGCTGAACCTGCTGCTCCTCACAGAGAGAAGAGGGAAGAGGCTGTGAATGACTTTACATTGTGGATAAGGGTGGATAGCCCCCATTGTTCTGTGTGTCAAAATGAAAGACAGCCCACACACCTATCAATCATCAAACCGTGGGTTCTTATCTCATTACGTGTTGATTTCTATCAACACGTAATGTTGTATCGATGTATAGAGATGTACTACAGCAAAAGTATTCTCTGTCGGGACTTCTTGCAACAACACCACGTCGTTATCTTGATTCTGATTGGTCAGAAGACATTATCAAAGATGATCACTACGTGACGAAAGTTTTCAAACCGTTTCTAGTCTTCGGTATTTCCAGACAAATGGCTGCTGAAATCAATCTTACTAACTCTGCTGTCTGTGCAATTCTCGGCGCGAGTTGGCGGACTTTATTTAGCTTACTTTAAAATAATTTTTCATGGTGGGGCTAAGCCATTTCTTGGTATGGCTGTAGCCTACCCCAGTATACCCTGGCGCCGCCACTGAACATATAATAAAACAATTAAAATGTTGTATTCAGCCCATGACGCCGGGTCTGTGCAGACGTATTATTTTAAGCAACACATTAAGTTGACGAAACACTCAACTCAAATGTAATAAAGTCAGATCCCCTCGTGTTTTAGATGGGGCAGTATCATAAAACTGTTGTACGCTTTCAAACACTCGGTAGTTTATTTTTTAACGAGTTATTGTATTCTCCTTGCAGGTGCAACCATGTGGCTTGTATCCTGGATTATATGTTTAAGTCATCATGGATGTTTAAAGTTCATATTTGTCTAATATTAGTTTACTTTTCATTAATGAAGTATGATGTTGCGCTGTCAGTACACTTGTCCCTGTTTGTGATTGGTCAAATGTAGCTAACCCCGCACCTTTCACGTGAACGCGCTCTCAGCTGGAGAGAGAAACCCTGGCTTGATTTACCGAGTTGATAACCAGCGTTTAGCGAGCTCTCGTTTGTTAGGGTTAGTGAAGATAACTCAAGCATATCCAGGGTCTGTTGAACTGGCTTCGTGGTACAGGGCACAGGTGGCTGCATAGCAGCGCTAATGTCAAAGACATTATATTTTTATTTTACCAGGATGCAGTTACACAAATATTTGGGAAGGCTTAGCCTTCCCTAGGCTACAGCACCCGCCACCCCTGATAATTGGCATATTTAAACAAGCTATTTCAGAGAACTTGTAATACAAAAAACAATTGCCTTATTGTAAGTAATTAACTGGAGACATTTCTAGCTGATACCTTTAAGTTAAATAAATTACCCTATTCACCTGGGGTGTCTCGCCAAATCTAGATTTTTAATATGGCTTTTAATTTGGGTTAACTTTAAATGTTCACTTGTATCATTGTCCATGTTTTACTGTTTTTTTTCTGTTTTGCTTTTATTTTACATTTCTAATTTTCTTTTTTAAATTGTTTTATTTGAACATATTTGAATTTGTTGTCAGCTTTAATTCACGGGAATTGTATTAGGATCGCTGTAGATGTTTTATCTTGTTCTGTATTTATTTTAACATTATTTTAATATTGTTGTTATGTTTTCTGTAAAGCACTTTGGGCTGCTTTGTGCATGAAAGGTGCTACACAAATAAAGTTTATCATTTATTATTATTATTATTATTATTAATACTATTAAACTATTATGTAGTGTCTCTACTGGGACATGTCTCCATGCTTTAATGTTCAAAAATATCTTTATTGTTCTCATACTGCACCTCTTTTCACCCTCTGTCTGAAACCAGAGCCCAGTCTGCTCTGATTGGTTAGCTGGCCGGCTCTGTTGTGATTGGTCAACTGCTTAGAGATGTCCCGCCCCTTAGCCTATCACGTACACTGTGTTGGAGCGCTAGCCAATAGAAGCGTGAATGTTCCATAGCGATGTCACAATGTTTGGGGAGTGTGTGTGAGAGAAACTCCCTTTGGAGGAAACACAGGGATTTCAGCCTTTGCAGACCATTCACATGCACTAAAACCAATAGAGCACATTACAGGAAAGAGAAAACCCTAAAGAGTAGAATAGGGCCAACAACGAGCCGTCAGTCAAACTTATTCTCTTTGTTTCTTTTCCATGATGTTGCATAATTTAATTCCAATTTGTTTCTGCTGCATTATTCATGCCTCACACACAACTGCAGTTTTGTTATGCCTCTCATGTTTACGTTTCCATTACATTAAAACGATCACTATGCAAGACAAGCCGGTTCTTCCTTATCTCCACCCTGTGTGTGTCCGAGCAGCCGTAGAGATGAAGTGCGACTCTGCTATCTGTGTCTTCTTCAAAAAGCTAGCTGTACTTTCACATTTACCAGATAAAAGCATCGACTTTAAGCCTGAATGTATTTTTTATCTGAACACAAACTTTAAATGTTTTGTGTGTGTACTTTCCCTGCGATTAGATGTCCAAATAAAGTGTCAGCCTATCCTATCAATAACGTCTTACTTAGAAGAACGAAAAACATAATCACATTTTAATGAGGACTTCAAACATCATTATTCAAAATCCATCAAGCTTGTTTTTGCATTTGGCACATGCAAAGACTCTTTTTGAGATTCAAATATATTTTACCAATGCAATCTGCTAAGCAAAGAAGAGGATTTAATATTCATAGTGGTTCAAACAGCAGGCTTTGGAGGATGTGAGCAAAATACATAATGGATATTTGGAATAAAACATTAGTTCTTAGTCTCTTTTAACCCTCACAGGACTATTACATTTCTGGTCTCATAATAACATTGGTTTATTTAGTATCATTGTTATATAATATTATAATTCAAGGAGATACTACTTTACTTAGGAATTAGCATATTCCGCCCCTGGAGATTGAAAGTCTGAGTGAGACTGTTTGTTTACCCTTTGACATCCAAATAAGCCTATTATGTTTTCAAATAAAGAAAACAGTTCTGCGGCAGAGAGCTCACCCACACACCCCTTCAGAAAATCACCTTTCCATCTCTTTGCTAATTCACTCCCTGCAGAGCTGAGAATGGGTTGGATTACAGCGAGCGACAAACTCCTTTCCCTGCGTGTCGCCCCGAGGAGCCGGATAAACATTTCAAAACTCAAGCACCGATTTTTTTTTTCATCTGCTGCTTGGTTAAGTCAATTTTCTCAATATGTTAGAGAGTGCAGAACGAAGGAGTGTGAAGGAAAATCCCCAACACACACATCTGTGCCGAGTGCATGCTGTGATGTGGCAGAAAGAGATGAGAAAGAGACAGAGATGCTTCACAGTGAGGGAAATAAAACGTTTTTCAATTAACTGATTAGGAATCAAAACAAATATTTGTGGAGTATTATAATATGATGGATGTTTTGCGGCTCATATAATTGATCACTGCTGTGGAGGAAGGAGTGAAAACATTTGCAGAAATACGGATCTGTTGCAAACACACATTTATGATACTTACACGTTTTGTTCAGCAGTATAATCTCTTAACACCACTTACATTATTTCTGGGGCGTAAATACAATCTCCAGTAGAAAAAAGTTAGGCTATAAAGGAACTACGGTACGGTCACATGACTTCACTTCACCACCGCTAAGCTAAAGGCGGCTAATGTTGGGCTATAAAGGAAATACAGCACGGTCACATGACTTCACGTCACCACGGCTAAGCTAAAGGCGGCTAATGTTGGGCTATAAAGGAACTACAGCACGGTCACATGACTTCACTTCACCACCGCTAAGCTAAAGGCCGCTAATGTTGGGCTATAAAGGAACTACAGCACGGTCACATGACTTCACGTCACCACGGCTAAGCTAAAGGCGGCTAATGTTGGGCTATAAAGGAACTACAGCACGGTCACATGACTTCACGTCACCACGGCTAAGCTAAAGGCGGCTAATGTTGGGCTATAAAGGAACTACAGCACGGTCACATGACTTCACGTCACCACCACTAAGCTAAAGGTAGCTAATGTTGGGCTATAAAGGAACTACAGCACGGTCACATGACTTCACTTCACCACCGCTAAGCTAAAGGAAGCTAATGTTGGGCTATAAAGGAACTACAGCACGGTCACATGACTTCACGTCACCACCGCTAAGCTAAAGGTGGCTAATGTTGGGCTATAAAGGAACTACAGAACGGTCACATGACTTCACGTCACCACCGCTAAGCTAAAGGCGGCTAATGTTGGGCTATAAAGGAACTACATCACGGTCACATGACTTCACGTCACCACCGCTAAGCTAAAGGCGGCTAATGTTGGGCTATAAAGGAACTACAGAACGGTCACATGACTTCACGTCACCACCGCTAAGCTAAAGGCGGCTAATGTTGGGCTATAAAGGAACTACAGCACGGTCACATGACTTCACGTCACCATCGCTAAGCTAAAGAAGGCTAATGTTGGGCTACAAAGGAACTACAGCACGGTCACATGACTTCACTTCACCACCGCTAAGCTAAAGGAGGCTGATGTTGGGCTATAAAGGAACTACAGCACGGTCACATGACTTCACGTCACCACTGCTAAGCTAAAGGTGGCTAATGTTGGGCTATAAAGGAACTACAGAACGGTCACATGACTTCACGTCACCACCGCTAAGCTAAAGGCGGCTAATGTTGGGCTATAAAGGAACTACAGAACGGTCACATGACTTCACGTCACCACCGCTAAGCTAAAGGTGGCTAATGTTGGGCTATAAAGGAACTACAGAACGGTCACATGACTTCACGTCACCACCGCTAAGCTAAAGGCGGCTAATGTTGGGCTATAAAGGAACTACAGCACAGTCACATGACTTCACGTCACCACCGCTAAGCTAAAGGCGGCTAATGTTGGGCTATAAAGGAACTACAGAACGGTCACATGACTTCACGTCACCACCGCTAAGCTAAAGGGGGCTAATGTTGGGCTATAAAGGAACTACAGCACGGTCATATGACTTCACGTCACCACCGCTAAGCTAAAGGCAGCTAATGTTGGGCTATAAAGGAACTACAGCACGGTCACATGACTTCACCTCACCACCGCTAAGCTAAAGGCGGCTAATGTTGGGCTATAAAGGAACTACAGCATGGTCACATGACTTCACGTCACCACGGCTAAGCTAAAGGCGGCTAATGTTGGGCTATACAGGAACTACAGCACGGTCACATGACTTCACGTCACCACCGCTAAGCTAAAGGCGGCTAATGTTGGGCTATAAAGGAACTACAGAACGGTCACATGACTTCACGTCACCACCGCTAAGCTAAAGGCGGCTAATGTTGGGCTATAAAGGAACTACAGAACGGTCACATGACTTCACGTCACCACCGCTAAGCTAAAGGCGGCTAATGTTGGGCTATAAAGGAACTACAGAACGGTCACATGACTTCACCACCGCTAAGCTAAAGGCGGCTAATGTTGGGCTACAAAGGAACTACAGAACGGTCACATGACTTCAAGTCACCACCGCTAAGCTAAAGGTGGCTAATGATGGGCTATGAATGAACTACAGCACGGTCACATGACTTCACGTCACCACCGCTAAGCTAAAGGCGGCTAATGTTGGGCTATAAAGGAACTACAGAATGGTCACATGACTTCACGTCACCACCGCTAAGCTAAAGGCGGCTAATGTTGGGCTACAAAGGAACTACAGAACGGTCACATGACTTCAAGTCACCACCGCTAAGCTAAAGGTGGCTAATGATGGGCTATGAATGAACTACAGCACGGTCACATGACTTCATGTCACCACCGCTAAGCTAAAGGAGGCTAATGTTGGGCTATAAAGGAACTACAGCACGGTCACATGACTTCATGTCACCTCCGCTAAGCTAAAGGAGGCTAATGTTGGGCTATAAAGGAACTACAGCACGGTCACATGACTTCACCTCACCACCACTAAGCTAAAGGAGGCTAATGTTGGGCTATAAAGGAACGACAGCACGGTCACATGACTTCACGTCACCACCGCTAAGCTAAAGGAGGCTAATGTTTGGGCTATAAAGGAACTACAGCACGGTCACATGACTTCATGTCACCTCCGCTAAGCTAAAGGAGGCTAATGTTGGGCTATAAAGGAACTACAGCACGGTCACATGACTTCACCTCACCACCACTAAGCTAAAGGAGGCTAATGTTGGGCTATAAAGGAACTACAGCACGGTCACATGACTTCACGTCACCACCGCTAAGCTAAAGGAGGCTAATGTTGGGCTATAAAGGAACTACAGCACGGTCACATGACTTCACGTCACCACCGCTAAGCTAAAGGAGGCTAATGTTGGGCTATAAAGGAACTACAGCACGGTCACATGACTTCATGTCACCTCCGCTAAGCTAAAGGAGGCTAATGTTGGGCTATAAAGGAACTACAGAACGGTCACATGACTTCACGTCACCACCGCTAAGCTAAAGGAGGCTAATGTTGGGCTATAAAGGAACTACAGCACGGTCACATGACTTCACGTCACCATCGCTAAGCTAAAGGAGGCTAATGTTTGGCGCGATGACGTTTAGTCGTCTCATTTAGAGGGGTATGTACTGCTGTATTTTATGTCGGAGAACAAAACGTGAACGAGGGAACCAGAAGTGGTAAAATGTTGACTCATTTTGCTGCTTTCCAATCAATTTTTCGATATTTTGAATGTGGTAAAGTTACATTCTACACCTTTTAAAGCCAGCAGGAATGAAAACAATAAACAAATGTCATTGCAAAGGTCAGCAATCGGTGAGTGCACTGCTCTGTAAATCCCAGCCCAGATGGAAGTGCTCACTGACCTTATGATGAAGTCACTGGAGTCGATGAGGTTCCCGTATCGAGACCCCTTCAGGTTCCCAGAGTTCCCCACCACAGAGCAGGTTCTGCAGCGTTCTGGCCTGGCGTCCATGTACAGAATCTCACCGGGGATGACTTGGAACAACTCGTCCACCACTTCAGTGAAGTTAGCCGGCTGCCTCTCTGACTGCAACCACTGGAGACACAGAGCTCAATCTCAATCTTCATTTATTTATATAGCACATTTAAAGGTCTCCTATTATGCTATTCTCAGGCATATATTATTGGAGTCAGATATATAAAAAACACGTCTATGATGTGTTTTGCTCAAAATACCAAACAGATCACCCATTCTAGCCTCATAGCCCTTTATTTCAACCCTGTTACTAAAGTGCTGATTCTCGGTATATGTAGCTTTAAAAAAAAAAAGAAGAAATTGCGGGTTAACCACAGGGTGAGTTCCTTTTTATTTCCTGCTTCTTCACACATACTGGGTGTTTCTCAATCGCGAGGATGCTGGCTTGGTAGTCGCGTACTTCCAAGTCACTTCCTTCACGGCTTCGGAAAACGAAGTAGAATGGAACAGCCAAGTGTGCCATTCTCTCTAACGGTTTCAACATAAACTGTACCGAAAATAAATACCTCACGATGTCTATCTAATTATGAACTTGCTTTACTTTCACGGAACACATTTTGGTGATAACAAACAAATGTAACATATTTACCAACACATGTTCTCCGCCAATACTATGGGGGTTATTGCCTATCTTTATTCAAGAGCATGGTCTTTAAATTTGAGAGCATACTTTATTGATTTATTTCCCTCAAACCCTGTCCTCACACTCAAATAGTGCCTGCTTGCACTTAGATTAGATTTGCACATTTAAATGTGTGCTGCGTCGGTTCAGCCATTCTCCGCAAGGGTTTTTTAAATTGGTCCGTGCACAAAGCATTGTGGGGATTTTAAGGACGCAAAGTCTACCCATGTGCAGCCTCGAAATTTCCCCCAAACCAAGGACGCGGCCTCGGTAGAATTCCAAGTATGCTGGAGATTGGAACAGTCCTTCGGCGGCACTCGATGACGTAGCATCCTTGAAATATTGTCTTGGAAGCCAGAATCCTCGAGATTGAGAAACGGCCCCTCTCTCCAGTTAGCTCTGAGTGTTAGCGATGCTAATGTAAACAAAGACCATATTACGTCCAAAACAGGTCATGCATTGTTTCTGACAGAAACGTTTCTGATAGTGCCGTGGGTCCACATTTCAGATATTACATCATATCGGCAGCAAATCTGGATCAGCTCCGTTGTTCCCCGTTTTTAGAGATGTGGGTACGGAGGAAAAGAGAGAGGGTTTTGTTTTCTGACACTTCCGGGGACGCGTCTATCGTTATTCCAACCCAGTTTAGATTTAACCACGCCCACTTCCGCATTCCGCAAGAACGTAGCTCTACGCGATAGCGTCATAGACTTCTTCTTCGGCAGTTATAGCGGTCGCGGTAAAGCAGGATATTGAATAGTTGTTTTTTGTCTTTCCAAAGGATTTGTTGACTGAAAGTAAACGATCCTGTAATCAAAGCCATATCGAAGAGTCCTGAGATTGTATTACTGGTGTTTTTATCATCTATAAATAGCCTGTGTGTATTCTCAAATGTCGTTTTCAGGACAAACAAATATCTTATCAGCGGTGTAAGTGCAGAATATTGAATATAACCTTGACTATTACTGTGTACTTCATTTATCTGACAGCATTATTTAATGATACTATTTTATATATATATTTATTTAATGATACTATTTTATATATACATTTATTCATATACACACACACTTATATGTACTCACACATGTATTTATTCATAAATATACACAGATGTATTCATTCATTTATACACACACAGCATTATTTAATGATACTGTTTATATATATATATATACACACACATTTATAAACATATAAACACACACTTATATGTACTCACACATGTATTTATTCATGTATACACACAGATGTACAGATTCAGATTTCGCGGGTGTGCCGCAGATTCAGATTTCGCGGGTGTGCAGCGTGAGGCAGTGTATGTAACCATAGGGATGTAACGCCAGGTTGATGCTGTGACGTAACGCCGCGTCGATGCTTACGTAATGCGGAAGTGGGATCTAAACTGGTTTGGAATAACGATAGACGCTCTGGGGACACATATTGATGTAATGAACGACATCAAAAGTACATTTTGCATGATAGGTCCCCTTTAAAAGCCAGTGCAAAGAGGTGTTTTTAGCTGAGATTTAAAAAGTTCAATAGACTGAGCAGTTCGGATATGTACTGGGAGACCTCAGAGAGAGAGAGAGAGAGGGCCACTTTAAGCTGAAGTGATTGAACAAGGGCAGCGGAGTTTGAGACACCGAGCACATTTCAAAAAATAACCTCAGGGGCGCTTAGCATGGTCTGTAGGGGCTCTTTCGGCCCTGGCCTTCTTCTGGTGGCTTTGAACTCGGAGAGACAGGAAATAAAAGCAGGAGTGTGTGAGTGTGTGTGTGTGTGTGTGTGTGTGTGAGTACAGTGTTCTGTTGTGCTGCTGGAAACACAGTGAAGGTTCTGCAATCTTTAACGCAGTGATTCATGCTCCTAATATCACTGCAGAGGCTTTTTAAGCACGTTCTCTTTATATTTGACAATAAAATATATTTTTACTGAAATATAGTTTTTAATCGTAGGACTAAACTCCCAGGTAACACAACTTATATTAGACATTCTTATCCAAGGCCATTATACAATACAGTTTGTTGATTGTGTGATGTTAAATGTGCCTTCAGAGAATTTGGTTGCATTTGTAAAACTATTCCAAATGCTTGAACACAATAACAAATCAGATGTTCTATTAAGTTGTCTGAATTGAGCTTGGTGAACAAAGTTGCTTACAAATTGATCTGATTTCTGATTTCTTAAATGGCCAATTTCACAAAAGACATTTAGGAGCAAACTGTGAATAATGTGTATCCAGCTGCTGATATCATAGCGTATGGATTCAAACTGAAAGTATTATCCTACAGAACCGTACAGTTTACAGAGAATAGATAACATCTGATTCTTTACAACAAACACTATATGCTCTTTGTTTACTTACATTGCAATCCTGCTAGTAATCCCCAATTTTTTGAAAAGTAACTAATCTAATTTTAAATGCAACTGTAAGGGAATAGTTACCCTTTTTTTGTATCCTGATAAAGTCCAACCATTACAAGTAATCTACAAAGCCTGAAGCTAATGTCTAATATTATGATCCGTTGAATTTTCGGAATATTGGGACGCAGATTAGAATTTTCCAAAGGGGGGTTCGTTTAGCATGAAACACTTGAAATAACTAAAGGATAAGTTGGTACCACTTTACAATAAGACTACCCTTAAGAACCATTTATAAACCAGTTCTAACATAGTTTTCATACATCAACACAGGCTCACTATTTGGCAAGATGACTAAGCCTTATATTGGCTACTTAGCGAGAATCAACTCAGTGAGCAATGGATACCAAGGATGCTGGCTGAGGAAGAAGACGAAGTAAGCTAGGTAGCCAATATAAGGCTTAGCAGTACAGATACATGTGGGCTCACTATTTGGCAAGATGACTAAGCCTTCTATTGGCTACTTAGGGAGAATCAACTCAGTGAGCAATGGATACCAAGGATGCTGGCTGAGGAAGAAGACGAAGTAAGCTAGGTAGACAATATAAGGCTTAGCAGTACAGATACATGTGGGCTCACTATTTGGCAAGATGACTAAGCCTTATATTGGCTACTTAGCGAGAATCAACTCAGTGAGCAATGGATACCAAGGATGCTGGCTGAGGAAGAAGACGAAGTAAGCTGGGTAGCCAATATAAGGCTTAGCAGTACAGATACATGTGGGCTCACTATTTGGCAAGATGACTAAGCCTTCTATTGGCTACTTAGGGAGAATCAACTCAGTGAGCAATGGATACCAAGGATGCTGGCTGAGGAAGAAGACGAAGTAAGCTAGGTAGACAATATAAGGCTTAGCAGTACAGATACATGTGGGCTCACTATTTGGCAAGATGACTAAGCCTTATATTGGCTACTTAGGGAGAATCAACTCAGTGAGCAATGGATACCAAGGATGCTGGCTGAGGAAGAAGACGAAGTAAGCTAGGTAGCCAATATAAGGCTTAGCAGTACAGATACATGTGGGCTCACTATTTGGCAAGATGACTAAGCCTTATATTGGCTACTTAGCTTACTTCGTCTTCTTCATCAGCCAGCAGCCTTGGTATCTGTTGTTCACTGAGTTGATTCCCCCCCTTCTATCTTGATGTTTCTTGGCTTCTCTTTATGACCATTTATTTAGGAGTTACTAACATGTATAGTTTCCAAAAGCGAGCCTTATTGTAAAGTGTGAAACAAATCACCATTTATTAATGAGTTACTACCATTTCTAATAAGACTTACGGTACGTCCACACAGCAGCTTTAGACGAAACTTCCACCGCTTCCAACGCTTCTCTGCCCGTTGACTTTGAATGGGGATGACATCACGTTGCCTCGCTTTTCGCCGAACTGCATTGTGGGGGAGCGAAGCGAAGATTTCCAGGATGTCCAGGATTCAAAAGTTGAGCAATGTTCAACTTTTGAAGCTGAGCTGGAGGCGTCAGCCAATCAAACACGTTTATGCAAATCTGACAGTAGAAGCGCTAGCCAATCAAACCGCGTGTAAGCAGGGAGAACCAGACCGCAGTTCATTTCCTCATATTCCAAACGAGAAATTACGGTAGCAAATCACCCGGTTCTTTACGACCAGAACTATTAACGGGATGCAAACCGGAGGAACCAGGCATGGAGGGAGGTGGCAGAGACAGTGGGTGGAGCTGGTAGGTTTTCGCCTGTTTGGGGAGTTTATATATATATATATTGCTCGCATAAAATCCCCGGGGTTTTTTGCTTTGTATGTCGGGGGCGGGAGATTCATGTGATTGGTTGTTGGTCGCATTGCTCGCAAAAAATCCCCAAGCTGTCAGACACGCCCAGCTCCAAGATTTTCGAGATTTTTGAAAAGCTGCTGTGTGGACGTACCGTTAGCAGTACAGATAAATGTGGGCTCACTATTTGGCAAGACGACAAAGCCTTACATTGGCTACTTAGCGAGTATCAACTCAGTGAGTAACAGATACCAAGGATGCTGGCTGATGAAGGAGACAAAGTAAGCTAGGTAGCCAATATAAGGCTTAGCAGTACAGATACATTTGGGCTCACTATTTGGCAAGCAACCGGTCACAGTTGCCCTGTTTATCTCATGTCTCATAAAAGCTTAGTAATGATTTATAAAGTGTTCACAACCTGATTAATAAATGAATGACAAACTATTCGTAAACCCGTTATAAGAGTAGTCTTATTGTAGAGTGGTACCGATAAGTTAAAAAAGAAAGTAGAAAGAAATTAGTCTTTAAAGGCCACATTCTGATCAATATGTTTAGTTAAAGAACACTTTTTAAGGCAGTTTTAGGTCAATTAAATAGTCAATTATCAATGCTTTTGTATTAACACTGGATCACATGCTATAGTTACGTTAAAGGGGTCGCTTATAGTGAGAAACAAACAGTTCACCTCAGCTTTCCATGCGATTTAACAATCGTTCAGCTTATTTTTTAAGAAAGAAAGAAAGTGTGGTCAAATAAAACTATTTCTGCTAAAAAGTTAGCAATGATTGAGATTCAGAACTAAACATTTCAGATGTGTGTATCTCACACTGCACTGTGACTTTAATTCATGTTCCTTTGTCATTCAAGTTTTATTATCTTTGCTTTTTAAATTAGTGTTTTTAAATTCCATTAATTCTGCCTAATTCGAAACTGTCCTTTACTGTAATTACTTTTATCTGAGTTGCATGTTTGCTTTGACACATAGGTCATGCCTTTTAAAGCCAGAAAACCATCTTGCCAGCTGCCGTTGATAGTTGACACTTACCTCACTGTGAGCAGCATTTCCTGAAATGAAAAGTGACAGGAGGCAGCCTTGCAGTAATTGTTCTATTCTTGCCTCTAATTGGACACAGTGTGAGTCGAATACTGAGGCTCTGGATGCCTTCCAGACAAAGGTAGGATACTTGTGAGACATACATTTTGTGAATTGGCTTTTCTAATTTAGAGAGCTGTACTCTAATAATTGGATGTACAGAAGGTACTTTATATATTGATCGGATGGAATTTAATTAAGGCTGGTACGTAATTATTTATATAGCTGACGGGAATTGTAATCTACAAGAAAGGGGATTTGAATGTGAAAAAACCTCTATAATACACCTGATGTATTAAAACAGGGGATCCATTGAGATGTTTCCAAAGGAGCAACGTTAATATCTCTGTCAGTTAATTCCAGGTTTTTGTGTAGAATCCCAGGGGTTTTCTCTTTAAGCAACCATTTAACACTCTCAGTTGACAAATCCATTATAAGGAAGAGGCAGAGATGCATATTCCTCCACCAGCTGCACGAATACAAACTAAAGTACGATTAACATATACGCTCTAATTGAAAAGAAGCATCAATTTACCCTGAGAGAGACTGGAAGATCGATACGGCACATGCTAAGTCAGCTAAAGCCAGCAGGCACTCGCTTAGAATAAAGACTGATGGAAACAGAAAGAAACTCATGGTTCAAAGCAGCTTTAAAGCTCAATATCATGTTAAATGTTGTTTATTTAATCTGTATTACTTATATATTTCTAAATACTTTATTTAATTTATCCAGGGGCAATAACAACTCCCATACAACCTCAACTTGTCATCTTTAAATGTATGTTTTGTTCTGCCAGGTGTATTTATTTACCATTCGGACCAAGGGGCGACTGCTGGCAATAGTATGAAGCTGCAGCGTCGGAGGCTGCACTCTCAGGACCGCACTCCCACGACCCTAGTTGTTTTGCGTATTGTGTTGTGTACTTACCATAGACTGTATATATAAAGTAACATATTATATCTTATATTATTAATATATAAATAATTCTGCTAAAATGTTATTCCAGCGTCAATAAATGAGTGTTAATCCCAATGTGTTTAGTGTACAACATCACATGTCATTTCACCTTCAATTCACGGTTTTCAAAACGTTAGCAACATGCTAATGCTAACCGGAAATGAAGAATCTTCAGAATAAAAGTGTTAAGTTAATAGTTAGTGTGAACTTCCAGGTTTTTCAGAATAAAACTGCTTTAAATTAAATGAAAACCCTGTATTTAATTTCAATTACGTCATATCAACATTGAGGTTTGGGAGGGAGGAAGGAAGATTAGGATTAGGTAAAAAGGTAGGGAGTGGTTAGGGTTAGGATTGGGGGAAGGGAAGGGTTAGATTGCGCACTGCATTGAGGGACTTCAGGCGTTCATGTGAACGTGCTCCGTCACGTGCCGCCGTCACGTGCCGCCGTCACGTGCTCCGTCGGACCTGTGTGTGCGGTTCTACAAGTGCAGTCCTGTAACTGCTGTCTTCGACGCTGCAGCTTCATGCTACTCACTGCTGGGTCTAAAAAGGCAAGCGGATGTGCATTAATCTACTACAGATTGAATAGAAGTCTATGAGAGGATAGCTTGCTTTAATACCCCAGTAAACTTTTACCTTACGAGTTTATGGTCTCAATTGCTCCTTTCAAGTCTTCTTCAACACTGAACGATGGAGAGTAAATTCGACGAGGCGTTGTGTGTTTTAGCGCCAGGGTAAAGACACACAAGGAGTTGGGAACTGTAGCCAAAAGTGGCATCCAATTAAAATCACAGCTTCTCATCACACCTCTCTTCTCCATCTCTTCGGTCACC
This sequence comes from Chaenocephalus aceratus, assembly GCA_023974075.1. Taxonomy (NCBI): domain Eukaryota; kingdom Metazoa; phylum Chordata; class Actinopteri; order Perciformes; family Channichthyidae; genus Chaenocephalus; species Chaenocephalus aceratus. Next base: position 79,797 of record JAMFTG010000112.1, on the reverse strand, counting down.
TCTTGTTCCAACACACAAAATGGCGACAGCCCCAAAGCCAAACTCCCAAATGCATCGCATCAGATTTGAACTGGGAACATCACAGTGACTATTCTTTAATGCAGTCTATAACTAAGATGTTGCCAGGCGCTTTATCAGTTTCCAGTCTTTATCTATTATTTATTTGTTTTTCCACACGTATATATATTGTCTATTTTTTGTTTTATATTGTTAAACTTTTTAGATATTTAATGCTATTTTATTTATATTTCTGAAATATTTTGGTCTCTCTCTCCCTCTCTCTCCCTCTCTCTCTATCAATCCATCCATCCATCCATCCATCCATCTATCTATCTATCCATCCATCCATCCATCCATCCATCCATCCACCCAGCTACCCACCTACCTACCCACCTACCTACCCACCTACCTACCTACCTACCTACCTACCTACCTACCTACCTACCCACCCACCCACCCATCCATCTATCTATCTATCTATCTATCCATCTATCTATCTATATATCCATCTATCTATCTATCTATCCATCTATCCATCCTTCTATATATAGAAGATACAACACCTGCCAGCTGATCATTAACGTAGTTAGGTATTTATATAACATAATCAATACCAACTGATAACACAATAACAAGTCCTCTGAATCACATGCACCAAGATGTACCTAACCCTTGGGGAATGTATTAATAAACATTAATGATTAATAAAGTTGATTTAAGGCTTGATATCTTGACTTACAGTCACACAGTTGTATTGAATAGAAGCCTATGTGCGCGATCAGAAGTGTCATACACAAAAAACACTGAAATGTTGACTTTAATTAAATGTATTATGTCAACAGATTTCACACAACTGTATAAGGTTGGTTGAAAGTTCAACCTAATTATATATTCATTTATATCATGGCTTTCAACTAACCGTACACTGTACAGTTGTGTGAAATCTGTTGACATAATACATTTAATTTAAGTCAACGTTTCAGTTTTTTCAGTGTATCTGCATTTTGTCTGCAGCACATTTCCATTGTTTCTGTAGGCAGGATGCAGTTATGCATATATGCTTTAATGTTTGATGTGAAATGTCTTCGCCTGTAGATGTTGGAAGGATTGTGAGAGTAAGCAACCATTTCCATATCAACCCTCTCACTTGTTAAATGTGACCAAATTGTGCGTGGGAGTCGGCTTCACAACTTGATCCTGCTGAAGATCCCCTGGATTTGAGACAATCAATGTGGCAAAAACAAACACTTCTTGTGAGCGTTACAGCGCTGTGTGATCTCTTCTTTATTCATGATCCCTCCTCGTCTCGCTCTCAGAAGCTGAATGTGCAATTTCTTTCAGCACAGCATTGCAACTCCCCCCAAAACAAATCCCCTCGAATCTTACCTGCCACCATTTGAAGGTTTCATCAGAGAGGAGGCTGTTCTCCCGGGACATCAGAGGACTGAAGGACTGATTGAAGCGCTCTGAGAACCAGGGGTCGTCTTCTAGCTCTGTCATACATCGCTGGCATGCACAAAGCCCTTTGGAGAAGATGGTATCCGACAGGCGGAATGCGTACTTGAAGAAGTACAGCGAGGGGTCCCGGAACGTGTAGCTGAACAGGAATGTTGTGAATGAAATGACGCAAAAAAGCAACGCTAAAGTCCTGATTTTCCTACGCTTTGGAAGAGGCATGTCGTCACAAAAATCAGGTTTCAAATGTCTCTCTGATGTCCGATATGCATTCCCTGTTGTTCCTACTTTGCAGGCTCGAGATTGGGTTCATGAAGGATCCTGATGAAACTCATGGAGGTGTTTTGTTTGCAGAGTAATCCACACTAAAGGATGGTTACTGATTACTTCTGACTGCTGCTGTATAGTCGAGTTCAGGCTGTTTTTATTCTGTTGACTCTGTGGGGTGAGTGACTGATGTGTCGTCCATTCTTCTGATGATCCACCTAAAAAGCAAATAAGAAAAGACATTTTGTGAGACAGGCTGGGATAGAAACAACCTCTGGATACTTTATTGCTTTAAACACACACAGTAAATTGACCCAGTATTCTCATTAATTCACTGTACAAACAGTTCAACAATCAAACCCTACGTAACATCTGCTACGGTTTTAAGTTCATGACTGTGGAAAGTTTCCCATATAACTTTCATACTTTGTTTATTGCCTTGTTTTCCTCCTTCAAGACACAAGTCACACCGCAGTACTTTTCCCACAAAGGTTCATGAGAACTCTTTAGTACAGATCGCGTTCACACCGGAATAAGTCCCTGGGGGAGGATTAGGCGAATGAAGCCGCTGACGTCACTTCTTCTTCTTCTTCTTCTTCTGCTTTCGGTTTACTGGCAGGCCGCAAACCACTTCACGGCGTATACTGCTGCCCAAAGTCCCCGGCCGGAAGTCCCCGAGTTGGGGACTGGCCTTCCAAGTAAATCGCCAGAACGCCGACACCTCCTCATCTCCACCGCTCCCATGTTTTATTTTGTGTTGCCATAAGTTAGTCTCTCTGCGTTTCTGCGCTGGGCTAATGCTAATGCTAATAATGCTAATGCGAGGATAATAAAATGGCGGCTTCGCAAAACTTTTTGGGAGTTTTACGGGGCGTGGTTTGCAATCCGCCCAGCCAATCAGACATAACCTTTTTCTCCCACGAAAGTCCCTGCTCTCTAGCAGGGACGGAAAAGGGGGTGAAAAGATTCTCATGAACTCATTTTAGTTCCGGCTCTTTTTGGTGTGAACGCAACATTTCGGAACTATATCGGAACTAAAGTGGGAAAAGTACTGCGGTGTGAACGCGCTTAAGATGTGCTGCAGTCTCTCAGCTCTTAAAAAGACCATCAAGCAGCAGAAATGTCTCCGTTGATTGTGAAAATGATTACAGTTCTCCCACTGTTAATAACCAGAAGCTGCTATTGTTAACGGATATAAAATGAAAGTCCTACTCCACTAGTCGTCCACACACTGGGATAGAACCAGAATGAGTTATTGATCCAGCGTCACATCCTAAACAATCAAATAATGTCTACTTAATGTGGATTTTGCAGATATTTTTCTCTATTTTCTACCCTTTTCACACCTCGGAAACTTCAAAATGAATGCATTTTTTTTTAACATTTTGAACACCAGTAAGTTAAACATCCTAATGTAAAACAGGGTGATATTTCTGCCAGGGGTATGTGGAAGATTGTGGTGTCGCCCAAAGATAGGGCCTTTGGGAAACTTGCACACCCAATGCCAAAATAAACAATGTGAACAAATATGAATTCATTTGATCTTGGTTTCCTAGCTGATGGATAAATTGCAGCCCTTATCTTTCTTACAACTAGAAAACACAGTATAACCATCTAGCCAACATTAACTTTCTGACATTGGGGTTTTCATGACGGAATAAACGCCCAAAGATCTTCATGATTCATGTTGGAAGTCGGACACTCTTGAAATCTGGTGAAATCCACTCTTTGCAACAAGGATACATTGTTCACATAAAGTCCTAATACCATTGGATAAAAGGCTGAAATAGTAGCTAAAGTAGTGAAGCAATGAAACACACTTTCACACAAGCTTATATGCAGAAGGCCTTAAGGCGAATGGCGGGATTAGAAGTAATGGATACTGTGGATAACTGGTTGAATTAGAAAAAAAATCGGCTTCTGTGAAACCAAGGAAGTAAAACAAATGTAGACCTGACTACAGTTTGAATTGCATGACAAAAATAACCACATTCATCTACTTGTATATACAACTGGAGGCACATCTGGCTAAAAGGGCAAGGCAGCACTGGTGTAAACTGGTATTTTCTAGCGACAGTCAGTCAGTAACCTGCAATCGACACAATTCCCAGAGTAAAATAGAGAAGGGGATTTATTGTTTGTGCCTTTTATGACTGATAACGCATGCGGACCACCTGGGGTTTAATTTAAACTTGAAAAAGCCACCTCTGCCTTTTAAACACAGCCCGGGTTTCATTCTGATGTGCAGCTGTGTTCAGGGTTTCACAAACGCATCTATATTTAGATATCAGCAAATCCACGCTGCAGATAAAGTCCTGTCATCCCCACACATGCTGAGACATATATCTGAAAAGTGAACACATGCATATCTGCCGTTTGCTCTCGACAACTTCTGAGTGAGCCCTCCATATAAAAGATGTGTGGGAAAGGCTTTCACTACAAAAGAAGAAAGAGAGACTGTGGGTCTTTTTCCTGATTAGAAATTGATCAAGTCATTCAAATTCCACCCTGGAGGAAAGCAAAGAGGATTGGGTTTAAGACTCAGAACTGCACAGCGACATTGTTGATGTTCGGAGAGGGCAAAAGTACACACATCCTTCTCTCAAGTAGAAGTACAGATACTCGTGTTTAAAAGTACTCTCGTAAAAGTAGAAGTACTGACTAAACTTCTTTACTCAAGTAAAAGTAAAGAGGCTTTGAAGTGTACTTCAGTAAAAAGTACCCATAACTAGCAGCTGCTTTAAAGAGTACCTGACCTCCCTTTATATCAATAGAACAATAATGTCATTGTTAGCTAATTAATGTTTCCATGCTGAACAACGGCAACATGACAACGTTTCCATTGGTCCCTCTTCTTTAGAGAAGACCAGGAAGTGATGGATACACGGATCGTGTTCCAACCAATAGGCACGCAGTGACTCTGAAGAATAATGACCACGCACCAAACACACATTCAGACTAAAGGAACCAGCTGCTTGGAAAATGAGAGAAGAAGAAAGTACAGGTATTTGAGTTCAACATGAAAGAAGTAGAAAGTACAGGTATTTGAGTTCAACATGTGAGAAGTAGAAAGTACAGGTATTTGTGTTCAACATGTAAGAAGTAGAAAGTACAGGTATTTGAGTTCAACATGTAAGAAGTAGAAAGTACAGGTATTTGAGTTCAACATGTGAGAAGTAGAAAGTACAGGTATTTGAGTTCAACATGTGAGAAGTAGAAAGTACAGGTATTTGAGTTCAACATGTAAGAAGTAGAAAGTACAGGTATTTGAGTTCAACATGTGAGAAGTAGAAAGTACAGGTATTTGAGTTCAACATGTGAGAAGTAGAAAGTACAGGTATTTGAGTTCAACATGTAAGAAGTAGAAAGTACAGGTATTTGAGTTCAACATGTAAGAGGTAGAAAGTACAGGTATTTGAGTTCAAAATGTAAAAAGTAGAAAGTACAGGTATTTGAGTTCAACATGTAAGAAGTAGAAAGTACAGGTATTTGTGTTCAACATGTAAGAAGTAGAAAGTACAGGTATTTGAGTTCAAAATGTAAGAAGTAGAAAGTACAGGTATTTGAGTTCAACATGTAAGAAGTAGAAAGTACAGGTATTTGTGTTCAACATGTAAGAAGTAGAAAGTACAGGTATTTGAGTTCAACATGTAAGAAGTAGAAAGTACAGGTATTTGAGTTCAACATGTAAGAAGTAGAAAGTACAGGTATTTGTGTTCAACATGTAAGAAGTAGAAAGTACAGGTATTTGTGTTCAACATGTAAGAGGTAGAAAGTACAGGTATTTGAGTTCAAAATGTAAGAAGTAGAAAGTACAGGTATTTGAGTTCAACATGTAAGAAGTAGAAATTACAGGTATTTGTGTTCAACATGTAAGAAGTAGAAAGTACAGGTATTTGGGTTCAACATGTAAGAAGTAGAAAGTACAGGTATTTTTGTTCAACATGTAAGAATTAGAAAGTACAGGTATTTGGGTTCAACATGTAAGAAGTAGAAAGTACAGGTATTTGTGTTCAACATGTAAGAATTAGAAAGTACAGGTATTTGAGTTCAAAATGTAAGAAGTAGAAAGTACAGGTATTTGAGTTCAACATGTAAGAAGTAGAAAGTACAGGTATTTGTGTTCAACATGTAAGAAGTAGAAAGTACAGGTATTTGAGTTCAACATGTAAGAAGTAGAAAGTACAGGTATTTGAGTTCAACATGTAAGAAGTAGAAAGTACAGGTATTTGTGTTCAACATGTAAGAAGTAGAAAGTACAGGTATTTGTGTTCAACATGTAAGAGGTAGAAAGTACAGGTATTTGAGTTCAAAATGTAAGAAGTAGAAAGTACAGGTATTTGAGTTCAACATGTAAGAAGTAGAAATTACAGGTATTTGTGTTCAACATGTAAGAAGTAGAAAGTACAGGTATTTGGGTTCAACATGTAAGAAGTAGAAAGTACAGGTATTTTTGTTCAACATGTAAGAATTAGAAAGTACAGGTATTTGGGTTCAACATGTAAGAAGTAGAAAGTACAGGTATTTGTGTTCAACATGTAAGAATTAGAAAGTACAGGTATTTGAGTTCAACATGTAAGAATTAGAAAGTACAGGTATTTGAGTTCAACTTGTAAGAAGTAGAAAGTACAGGTATTTGGGTTCAAAATGTAAGAAGTCAAAGTAAAAAGTCGGCAGAAAAATAAGTAGTGGAGTAAAGTACTGATACCAGAAACATGTGCTTGAGTACAGTAACAAAGTATTTGTACTCCACTACTTCCCACCTCTATATGACAGGCTGTTGACTGCTCTCAGTTTGAAGTCCCTGGACATTAAAGGTTCAGGTACATGTGAGAGAGGCAGAATTAATTCTCAAACAGGTGGCAGCTCCACACGTTTGACACAGGCCATCATCTCGTTCCCTAACCTTGTCCGACTGAATGCTGGCAGCCCGGTGCAGATCAAAGTCTGTAGAGTGACAGAGCGTCTGTTCACACTTCAGAGGCTGAGAGACAAAGAGAGAGAGACGGTGGGGGGGGGGGGGGGGGGGGGGGGGCAAGCAGCAGTGTGTGAGCTGTGTTTCACCCATATTTTTGTATTGTCTTGTCTGTCCACCCCTTAACACATAAAGCTTATATAAACACACGTGTGGTTTTGTGGTACAGAGATGCATGAGATATTAGTGAGAAAAATCAGATGGTCCGACATTTTTGCGACACTTAAGCTCAAGCATCGACACATCCACTTTCACAGAGAGCCGCTTTGATTGCCCTCTGTGCAGCATATTATACCTGGGGTAAAACCAAGTGATGTTATTAATTAAGCGTTAACTCATTAACTGCTGTGTTACACCTTTATATAATAATAATAATAATAATAATTTCAATTTATATAGCGCCTTTCACGAAACCCAAGGACGCTTTACAATGAGAAGTAACAAAACAAAAGGTAATAATACTCATACAGAGCAATAGCAGGAAATAAGTGACTGTATATTAGTTGAGGCCAAAGGCCTGAGTGAACAGATGGTGTTTGAGGTGTTTTTTGAAGGTGTCCAGAGTGTCTGCATTCCTGATGGGCAGAGAATTCCAGAGGGTGGGGGCTGCGACACTGAAGGCTCTGTTGCCAAATGTTTTCAGCTTGGAGCGCTGGATGGAGAGCAGCCCTTTGTCAGAGGACCGCAGGTGACGAGAGGGGGTGTAGGGCTGAAGGAGGTCAGAGATGTATGGAGGGGCTAGGGAGTGGAGAGATTTGTAGGTTAGCAGGAGGAGTTTGTACTGGATGCGTGACTTGACCGGGAGCCAGTGAAGGTGGATGAGGGTAGGGGTGATGTGTTGCCAGGGCTTAGTGTGGGTGAGGAGCCTGGCTGCAGAGTTCTGGACGTACTGGAGCCTGTCCAGGGCTTTGCTGGTGACCCCGAACAGAACTTCATTGCAGTAGTCCAGACGAGAGGAGATGAAGGTATGAATTAATGTTTCTGCAACGGGGTCGGGGAGAGAGGGTCGGAGTCTGGAGATGTTTCGTAGGTGAAAGAAAGCAGTTTTGACAGTAGACCTGATGTGGGAGTTGAAGGTGAGGCTAGAGTACAGAGTGACGCCCAGGCTGCGAACCTCAGGGGAAGGGTGGATGGAGCCGCCATCGATGGTGAGGAGCAGATCTTCAACCTTCCGGAGCAGTGTTTTTGGGGCCACAACCATGAGCTCTGTTTTGTTATTGTTGAGTTTAAGTAGATTTTTTGACATCCAGGCTTGGATGTCGCTGAGGCAGTTGACAAGTGACAGTGGGGGTAGCTGGGATGATGGATTGGTACTGATGTAGAGTTGGGTGTCGTCGGCATAGGAGTGGAAGTTGAGACCATGTCGGCGGATGATTTCACCGAGGGGGAGCATGTAGATGTTGAATAGAAGGGGGCCGAGCACTGAACCTTGCGGCACACCTTGGTTCACAGGGGCTGGGGGAGAGCTGGATTTTCCGATGGTCACAAACTGTTGCCTGTTGGAGAGGTAGGAATGGAACCAGGAGAGGACTGTACCAGAGAGGCCAAGGTAGACGGATAGGCGGTTGAGTAGGATAGTGTGGGAGACTGTGTCGAATGCGGCGGAGATGTCCAGGAGGATGAGGATGCTGACGAGGCCTGAATCGGCGGCTATGAGGAGGTCATTGGTTATTTTAATAAGGGCCGTCTCTGTGCTGTGGTTGGATCTGAAGCCTGATTGTAAGGGTTCGTAGAGCTCATGGTCGGACATATGATGGTGGAGTTGGGCAGCAACTGCTCTTTCTATGATCCTCGGGGTCCAGACCAGGTTTTTTGATGATGGGGGTGACAGCTGCTATCTTGAGGACGGCGAGAACCTTGCCTAATTCCAGGGAGGAGTTGATGATTTTAACAATGGTGGAGCAGAGAATGGGTAGGCAAGTTTTGACCAGAGCAGAGGGCATGGGGTCGAGGGAGCAGGTTGTAGCCTTAGCTTTTGAGACAAGTTTGGTAACCTTTGTGGCATCCACTGGTGCAAAGGAGGAGAGACAACATTGAGGCAGGTGTTGAGTTGAGCGTACACTGACTGGAGGTGGTGTGGCATGTGGATGGGATGGGGCAGAGGCCTGGAGTTCCTGGTGGATGGAGTTGACTTTGTCCTCAAAGAAGTCAAGGAACCTGGTGCAAAGCTCGGGGGCGTCTGCTGGGTTGGGAGGGTCAATTGGGCGGAGTAGGCGGTTTATGGAGAAGAGCATACGGGGGTGGTGTTGCTGGTCACCGATGAGTGAGGAGTAGTAGTGTGCCTTAGCTTTTGAGAGGGCGTCCTTGTAGGATTTGACATGTTCTCTATACGCCTCCAGATGGACGGTGAGGCCAGATTTTTTGTGGAGCCACTCCAGTTGGCGGCTAGAGGCTTTCATGGCATGGAGACTGGTGGTGAACCAGGGGGCTGAGTGGGAGAAGGAGACAGTGCGAGTAATGAGGGGGGCAAGTGAGTCGAGACTCAGGGAAAGAGCAGTGTTGTACTGGGCTACCAGTCCGTCAACCGAGGTGTCAGGGGGATCGGAGGCCAGGTGGCTAGCTATGAGGCTGGTTATGGCTGGTGCGCTCCAACTTTATCCTAATTCTTGAATTTTGTTGTTGTTGTAATTTGTGGACAATAGACCTAATTCGCACAAAATTAAGCCACATTTTTGGGTGAAAAGAAGCAAAAACTTTGATTTATTTTGACTATATTTAAGATCAGAGGGAAAACAGGTCAATGGATAATCCCACACTGGTCAAAGTTAAGTGAGAAATCCAATCAAATTTGAATAAAACATCCATCGTTCAATGAAAGCACCCTGAAAGCATGTGTGTGTGGCATTAAGATGAAAGAACCCGTTGTGCTGACTTAAAAACGTTTTGGAGAACAACAGGAAGGCACATCGCTTATGCAGGGTTTATTTACAAGAGTTTTCATTTTGTGTAGCCAGGAAATTATTTGTATCCCAAGCTTTACCTCTGCAATTTCAAAAATCAGAATACTGCAGTTCTGAAGCTTGTCGAGTTGAACCAGTGGGAGTTAACAATGGAAAGTGACTTTGGCACAGCAGCTCGTTCAGATTGTAAATGTGGTTTTAATTCAACATGTCGGTATAGTACTTTTATTCAAGGTAAAACTTTCACAGAGAGACATTCAATTCAATCAAAAAGCTTTGAACCTGTATTCCAATGATGTTGTGTTAACTTTATTCACTGATTATCCACACAGTAAGTGGAATAAGCCGATTCAGACTGTCTCAGTCAATACAAAAAAGAGCTCCCTTCCACGAATAGTAATCAGACCAGCTTCTTGTTTACATGTAATGGTGATGCACATACCCCGAGATCATGACCGAAAGAACGAGATCGCGGAGACAAGCGGCCGAGATGGGTTTTCTCCGCAGGGTGGCTGGCGTCTCCCTTAGCGATAAGGTGAGAAGTTCAGTCATCAGGGAGGGACTCGGAGTTGAGCCGCTCCTCCTTTGCGTCGAAAGGAGCCAGTTGAGGTGGTTCGGGCACCTAGTTAGGATGCCACCTGGGCGCCTCCCTAGGGAGGTGTTCCAGGCACGTCCAGCTGGGAAGAGACCGAGGGGTAGACCTAGGACCAGGTGGAGGGACTATATCTCTTCGCTGGCCTGGGAGCGCCTTGGGACCCCCCAGTCAGAGCTGGTTGATGAGGGGAAAGGAACGTTTGGGGCTCTCTGCTGGAACTGCTACCCCGAGACCCGACCACGGATAAGCGGGAGAAGATGGATGGATGGTGTTGCATATATATATATATATATATATTTGGTTTATATGGCTGAATATCAAACAAAATGCTCTACATACAGCATGATAAGAGTCCCAGCTTTAAGTTTTGTCAGTCACATAGTGTTTTTATAATATGCTAATACACCTTAAAGGTGGGGTAGGTCATTTTGGAGAAACCAGCTCGAGATCGCTAGAATTTGAAAATACACAACCGGAAAAAATCTGCCACTTCCTCACAGAGCCCCTCCTCCAACACACGAACGCGCACATGACCAATGAGGGCACGAGATAAGTTTGTGCCCCGATGGAGGCAGGCAGGTAGGTCATCCAGTTACTTTAGCCGGCTCAGATGATTGGTCGTGCTTTTCACAGCGCCACGGCTTCCAGAGATGATATTTTTTTTATGGATTTTTTGTCAAAGCACTTCAGATATTCATTGCTATCGGGATGTTAAGAGCATTCCATGGAATATAACAAAAAGTGTATCTCGAGCCGGTTTCTCAAACTTACCTACCCCGCCTTAACAGACAGCTGGAGCCGGTGATGTTGCATATTGTCAGAAAAGCCCATTAGAAACTGTAAACGAAAAGCAGACTGGTTTCTTAATACGGACAATATTACGCCAAAGCGAGTAATAAAAAGCTCTCTGCTCTCATCAACATTCAATATCTGAAACTCCACAGACGGGATGAATAAGAATGGATGTTAAAGGCAACGCACACAACACCTAGGGGGATGTTCTGTGAAATTGCAGCTCTGTAACTAATAATATCACTCAGGGAATAAAAGAATGAAAATGCTCCAGATTTTTACATTTGATGGCATCACATCTCGGAGACTTCACACATTACACCCTGGCTTCGGCAACGGGTATTTCATTTTCACAGATATTGACTTTCCGTCGGAGCTTTATTTTGATTAAAAAGGGTAGGCCTGGTTGTGTTTCTCACTCGCTCGATCGAGGATTCTGGGCGCATTGAGGGATTGAAATATCTTCACATAAGATTTGAATTAATGTAGAAATAACTCTGAAGTTAGTCCTCAGAGATGAACAGTCAGTCGTCACGAATAGTTCATAGTTCATAGTTTCACTTTGTTGCTTCATAACACAAGGCAAAGTTTACTGTAAGAAACATCAGTATGTTTTCTGTTGAGGCTTTTTAATGGGTTTCTGAAAGGGCTGTAACCCCTGCTTCAATTAAAGCCTTTGAAATCCCGAGGACAAAATAGCAAAAGTGGTCCAATTTAAAATGTGTGTTTTTCCCTGTCCTGACATTTTGAAAGTGAGAAGAGTTCATCTTTGCCCTGGAGCAATGTGTTATTTATAAATGTTTAAACTTGCATGGTGTGCTTTTCTAGCTATTGATGTTTATACGTCCTGATTTGAGTATGTGACCAAAATCCTCACACAGGTCATCAGAGGAAACAAACTGCTCTTCATCATCAAAAACAGTAAATATCCAAAGTGACCATTTGCTCTTGTTGTGATGGCATGAAGGATCGGTAAGACTGCAGGTACTGTTTTAGGATAGAAGATTGAACACAGCGGGATGTGACAAATGAACCACAGGAGAAGGAGGAATATATGCCATAAGGCTTTCATTGTAAAAGTAAAAAGAAAATTGAGGAATGATCTGACTACGGTTACAAGGAATTGTGTGGAGTGTGGAGCCTCCGAGTTGTTGTCTTGATAATCCAAGCTCTTCTCCAACGTGATTCTTTCATTTGCAGTATTGAAAACACAGAAATATTTTTCCATGTTTCAATAAATATCTCCGGGTCAGGGTTAAGAAATGCATCATAACAAAAGCGTTGAAAGAAGACCCAACCGTTATCTTAGCATGGTTTGCAAAGGTCTATTTTGCCATTGGAGAGATTATCAAAAGGGTCGAAAGGGACTCGTGATGAGTTTTCAGGGGACTGGTACACAATAGCACAAAAACACTTTTGTTGTTTTTGCTACGATTTGTCTTAAAGGTGGGGTAAGTTTGAGAAACCGGCTCAGGATACACTTTTTGTTATAGTCCATGGAATGCTCTTAACATCCCGATAGCAATGAATATCTGAAGTGCTTTGACAAAATCATCTGTGGAAGCCGTGGCGCTGTATAAAGCACGACCAATCATCTGAGCCGGCCCGGCTAAAGTAACTGGATGGCCTACCTGCCTGTCAGCCGTCCATCTGTGCACAAACTTATCTCGTGCCCTCATTGGTCATGTCGTGTGTGTTGGAGGAGGGGCTCTGTAAGGAAGTGGCAGATTTGTTCCGGTTGTGTATTTTCAAATTCTCGCGCACTCGAGCTGGTTTCTCCTAAATTACCTACCCACCTTTAACTTGTCAGAATAAAACATGTAAGAGAAATAATATGTATTTTTTCATTTTTGGGGTGTACTGTCCCTTTAAGGAGGGATACTGTTTACCACCAAGCAAAAGTCATTACACTTCCTGCTATCTGATCGGTGGGCTATGTTTTTTTTTGATGAAATTATGCATGACACTATGTGTGAAGAAAAATACTAAAATGGTTGAATGAAGACCCCTCTCATATCTTAGCATGGATTGAAAATTGATGTTTGCCATATATTTTGCCTTTTTTCTCTTTTTGCTGTAGTGTATTAGTTTAGTTTTTGTGCACGTAAATGGTCAAAAATGGATATGGATATGTGTCAAATGTCATGAATGCTGCACAATCACATGCTGCTTAAAACCAGTTAAGCCCCATGCCCCCGGTACAGGGGGCAAAACGCAACATCTTGCAAGAAACAGCGTCTGAGGGCTTCTTAACATTTAACAAACTATGAATGTGTCATACCCACTTAACGGGAAGAAAATCAGCTACCAGACAATATTAACCATTTTTAGCTGAACAAAACCCAAGGGTAATACCAAGCCTCTGAATTAGCCCTGAGCGAAATAATTTGAACGCACTTAGCACAGAACTCACGGTAGAAATACTTTATTACTTATCGGATCTGCACAAACAAGATATCAGTTAGCAAGCTGAGATTCCACAGATTCTAGAAGTATTAGTAGCATCACTGTGTGATCAAAACTCACGACTCAGGCGAAGCAAACCCAGAAAACACACAACGTAGCTTTACGGGACCAAAACTGAAAATAAGTCTTACGGAGCGTCCACACTACAGCTTCAAAAGAAGCTTGGAGCTGGGCGTGTCTGGAGCTTGGGGATTTTATTGAAGCAACGCGACCAACAACCAATCACATGAATCTCCCGCCCCGACATACAAAGCAAAAACCCCCGGGGATTTTATGGGAGCAATATATATATATATATATATAAACTCCCCAAACAGGCGAAAACCTACCAGTTTCACCCACTGTCTCTGCCACCTCCCTCCATGCCTGGTTCCTCCGGTTTGTATCCCGGTAGGTGAAGAGGGTTTGGTCATACAAAATCGGGTGATTTGCTACAGCGATAATTAGTTTCTCCTCCAACTTTTTTTGAAATATAGAAATGAACGGCGGGATATCTCTCCCAGCTTAGACGCGGTTTGATTGGCTACGGCTTGAGCTGTCAGATTTTCCGAAACAGGATTTGATTGGCTGGCGCTGGCTACTCCGGCGCCAGAAGTTGAACATTGTTCAACTTCTGGCGCCGGAGACGGCGGAGACGGACCGCTCTGCTACCCAAGGCAAGGCAAGGCAAGGCAAGGCAAGTTTATTTATATAGCACTTTTCGACGCAGGGTAATTCAAAGTGCTTTACAAAAAAGAAATGAAAGACATTAAGCATTAAAAAAGAAAAGCTAATAAAATAAACATTAAGGAAAAATACATGGATAAAAGTTACAGTGCAGTCTAAAATATGAATAGTTCAATTAAACATTACAAGAAAAAGTACATGGATAAAAGTTACAGTGCTAATAAAATAAACATTAAGGAAAAATACATGGATAAAAGTTACAGTGCAGTATAAAAGTTACAGTGCAGTTTAAGATATGAAAAGTTCAATTAAAAGCAGCGACAAAAAGAAAAGTCTTCAGCCTGGATTTAAAAGTAGTAAGAGTTGCAGCGGACCTGCAGGTTTCTGGGAGTTTGTTCCAGATATTTGGAGCATAATAACTGAATGCTGCTTCTCCATGTTTAGTTCTGACTCTGGGGACAGAAAGCTGACCAGTCCCTGAAGACCTGAGAGATCTGGATGGTTCATAGTTTAGCAGGAGGTCAGTAATGTATTTTGGGCCTAAACCATTCAGTGCTTTATAAACCAGCAGCAATATTTTGAAATCTATTCTTTGACACACAGGAAGCCAGTGTAAAGACTTCAGAACAGGAGTGATGTGGTCCACTTTCTTAGTGTTAGTGAGGACTCGAGCAGCGGCGTTCTGAATCAGCTGCAGCTTTCTAATAGATTTTTTAGTGAGACCTGTGAAGACACCATTGCAGTAGTCCAGTCTACTGAAGATAAAGGCATGGACAAGTTTTTCCAAATCCTGCTGTGACATTAGTCTTTTAATCCTTGATATATTCTTTAGGTGATAGTAGGCTGATTTAGTAACTGTTTTAATGTGACTGTTGAAACTCAGGTCAGAGTCCATGACTACACCTAGATTCCTGGCTTTATCTGTTGGTTTGAACATTGCAGACTGAAGCTCAGCGCTAACTTTTAAACGTTCTGCCTTGGCTCCAAAGACCATTACCTCAGTTTTATCTTTGTTTAATTGGAGAAAGTTCTGACACATCCAGTCATTGATTTGTTCAATGCACTTACTCAGTGTTTGAATTGGAGCATAGTCTCCTGGTGAAATTGTTACGTACATTTGTGTGTCATCTGCATAGCTATGGTAACTTATTTTGTTGTTCTTCATTATCTGAGCCAGTGGTAGCATGTAGATGTTAAAGAGAAGAGGCCCCAAGATGGAGCCTTGAGGAACCCCACATGTCATATTTGTCAACTCAGATGTGTATTTACCTATAGAAACAAAGTTGTTTCTATCCTTTAAGTAGGATTCAAACCAATTTAGAACTGTTTCCGAAAGTCCCACCCAGTTTTCCAGTCGGTCTAGTAATATGCTGTGGTCAACAGTGTCAAACGCAGCACTGAGACCCACAATTCAGTTCGGCGAAAAAGCGAGGCAACGTGACGTCACCCCATTCAAAGTGAATGGGCAGATTGAAGCTGTCGACGCTGTCGACGCTGTCGACGCTGTAGTGTGGACGGGCCGTTACCGTTGGTGTTTTCTGATCAAAAGTTGTGTTCAATGGCATTAAAACGCATAAAACGCTGCTGAAGGTTAATCCAATGTGTCTGTGTCACTTTGAAATGATTACTGATAATCCATCTTCATATTTATGTCAATAACAGAGATTTCATATTAGCTGCTACGACAGTGTATGACAGCTTCCGGTTTTGGGCATTCTGGCTGCGCATCACTCATTCACCAATGGGTAATGTTTAGATGGATGTTAGGAACCTCCCCTCGATTCTATTGGTTCTAACGGTTAAAAGGAGGTGTCAATCATCAACATCGACCAATGGGTTCCAGAGATATGGAAAATCCACCCAAATGACCCCAGAAGTGGTTCTTTTTTGCTAAATCTCTCTAAAAAGGTCAAATGTCACTTGTTTTGCATCAATCTTGATACAGGGTACTTATTATATGTTATAGTTTGGATTCATAACGCTTTTAGTCTACTATCATTCAAGGCTGGTTTTCACTATAAGTAATGGTTTTCTTTTTGGACGGACACAATCATTTACATTTATTTACTGTGTTCAATCTGAATTTACTTTAAAATAAAAACATCTATATTGATTCTGACTCTTCTTCATCCAACTCACAGGTTTATCATGGCTTTGAGAAAAAATATTATTAATGTACCTCTTTTAGAAGATATAGTCATTTGTTCTGGGCATGTCATTTTCGAGGCTGAGACCTGAAAAACAGGCTCGGGGCTTAACTGGTTAAGATGTGTCACATCGTGCACGTGTTAGACATGCATTGTGAAAGGTGTGGATGTTGTTGAAATGAAGCTTATTATATGGCAACTTTGAGGGGACCGAAATGCACTGTGTGTCCTTGTTGCTGTAGCATTACTGTTATGAACACAGCTCTAATGGACCTTTTTCGTCACGTCCTTCACACACACATCCGTGCACCTTTAGTTGCCTGGAGCAATAAAGTTTCCATGGTGTGTTAACTCCCTGAGAGGCTGCCTACTCACTGAATACAGAGCGCAGCAGGAGATGAACCTTCACACGGTGATTCTGAACGATTCCCCCAGCTCTCACGTACTATTTGAAACCTCTTAACATGCAGATAAACACCTTTAACCCTCCTGTTGTCTTCAGGTCAAATCTGACCGATTTACTACTTTCATCAATCATAACTTTTTTGTTTTACATTCGATTGCATCAAGGCTTTATGATATCCTTCACAGGAGACATTTGAACATATCAAACCACTTTCATTGAATTCTGGATGATTTAGTCAACTTTGAAACACCCATGGTGACCGCCATAAAGAAAAGGAATTAGAAACCATCTGGATCAGATAAAACACACACACACACACACACACACACACACACACACACACACACACACACACACACACACACACACACACACACACACACACACACACAGAATAATTTGACACATTTCCCCCTCTTATGTGCCCCTCCCCCCACATGGATCACACCTGGCACACGCAATACATGTTCAGTGTCTGTTCTTTGTATATTTACTGCAGTGTTTCATGTATACCAGTACTCTGATTAATATGTACAGTTTGAAAGGGTGTGAAATTAAATTTGGTGATTAATGGTGTTTGTGTTCATGTAATAGCAGTTGAAACAGGACCACACCAAAGTAAAGGGGGGGGACGGGACGAAGACAATAGGAGGATACATTTGGGTAGAATCCTCTCATTCCACTGTTTTTCACATCTCCTTGTTCCACTCTTTTGGAGCTATATGTCATTTATATATTAAAACCCAAGACTCAATGCATTTCAGTTTTTATCCCAAATTCAGACTGATCTGTTTGTTGTCTGTAGATACTCTTGCATCTCCACTTGTAATGCATTTATGTCTTTGTGTAACACTAATCACATGCACAGCAATTTTTTTTTTTATGTCAGGGAACTCTTTAAATTGATCTATAAGCAAGTTTTAATTCTAGTACTAAAAAACGACTAAAGACTCTACTAAATAAATACGCTATTCAAATTGAAATAGCATTATTGGTCAGATATCATTTGGTTTCTTCCTTGAATTGTTCAGGCCTACTCTTCGCTTTCTATTCAAGTGACTTCGGTAATGAAATCAATAAATATAATATATATAACACAGTATTTGACACTCGAGCCACAGTCCAATTGCCCAGTATCATCTGTTCAGATATGAAAAGCCCTGCATGTAATAAAACCAAAGTCAATAAGGTAAACATATCCGCAGCTCTTGTCTCCCCTCAAAATGTTTTTCTTCGTTCACATTGAAAATCTCCAACTGTTTTGCATGAAGTGAAATGTTTTTCCCTCTCTGCACTTCCTTTGATAGCGAAGTGGACAGAATGTAAAGTAGCTCTGATTATTGATGTGTTGTCACGTTCCTCCTCCAAAATGAGACGCCTGCACCATCAATCATTAACAAAGCGGAAGACCTTCGACGGTGTGAAAAGAGAAGTCCATTTGGACATTTGTCAACGAGAATACTTCCTGGTCGAATGTACTTATTGCAATGTGATGTAATGAATACGTGCTGCTCTAGTGATTTCCTCCCCGTCTGTTTTTATCTCCGTGTTTTGATGAGGCCATTTTGCATGCAGACAAATGTTTTCCCCTGCACTTCTACTGATAGCTAGCTGGCAAGAGAATGTAAAAGAGACCTTAGTATTAATGTGTTCTGTCAGGGAAGTTCTCCATCCAAAAGGCAGCGTCTGTCTCATTAATCATGAGCAACGGGGAAGGTGTGGGAAGCCTCGTATGAAATAAACCAGCCCATTTGCATTTTCTCTACATAAACATGTCTACCGAGGTGCTGATTATTCTCTATGTTCTTGATCGAGGGAGGTTTTTGACAGTGGTTTTACACCAGAGTGATTTTCTTTTTTCTTTTAAAATATGAGTCACAACAAGGCGATCGGAGGCCAAGGCATCGTGGCATGACAACAACATAGCTTACAGTGTAGAATTATCCTCAGAGGATTTGGCGAACAACGATTGGAGACGACCATTTCATAGCTGTCTTATTCATCTGGCAAATGGCTGCTGTCTTTGTTCAGATCTGTCACTAAAGTACATCAACAGGGCTGATTTCTTGTTGCTGTATTGAATGATTTCCCTCCAAGATGCACTGAGGAGTTCACCCCGTCTCTGATGTTGTTCCAGATCCATTTGTGCATTTTGATAACAAATTCCACTTCTGTCAAGTACAACATGAAAAGCACACTGTCCTCTCCAGAGATCCACAGCATTGGTTGTTTGTTCACACTTAAAAGAACAGTAGCATTGGCACAGCGGGAAGCGGTGTAACGTCTGTATGTTGGAGGGAAAAATAACCGTGTCTGGGTCGACGGCACAAAGAGTTTTACTTCATCTTGGAAGACTTTGCTCGAGTCCTCACTAACACTAAGCAAGTGGATCACTTCAGTCCAGTTCTGAAGTCTTTACACTGACTTCCTGTCTGTCAAAGACTTGATTTCAAAATACTGTTAGTGGTTTATAAAGCATTGAATGGTCTAGGCCAGGGGTCAGCAACCCGTGGGCCCTCTGCTCTGGCTCCCTTGAGCTTAGACACAATTATAAGAAGGAAATAAAATAAAAATATTTGTAAGACTATTTATATTTTGTTGCACGGTTGAAAATGTTTCGTATCTTGTATTTTGAGGCGATACTAGTGACATATATAAATAAAAACAAAACGGTTTTAATTAGGTCAACTCAAATATGCGTCACATCCTGCTACGGTCCGGCGCGAGCGCCTTTTCTTGCAGGCGAATAACCTGACCCCCGGCTCGATGAGCGAACAATGCATACATCAAAGAAAAGAAAAGTACCGGAGGAACACCGAGGGTTTAATTCTGCGTGGACAGAGTTATCTGCTTTCACAGCAAGCGATGCTGGTTTACCGGGATGTCTGATATGTGGAGAGAAGTTGTCAAAGGTGCTGCATACGTATCGAGGGGAAACACGGGAGAGGAAGACAGCTGACGACCTTCAGTCATAATTCAACCAGTTAACTTTTGAGGGTGCAGCTATAGGTTTTATTTATTTCAAAGTGGGCCCATTTGAATTATATTAATTTCCTTCAAATGTGCAGAGGACTCCCCAAGTGCTGTGTTGATTTATTTTAAAGTATGCCTGTGTATTTGTTTTAATTCTCCTTATGAGAGTTCTTTGTTTCTTATTAGAGGTTTTCTATAATGTAATACATAATAAATGTGAATAAACTGTAGTTTTTGTCTATGATGTAACAATAAATACAACTTTATAAGCTATCAAATATGTTTTGCGGCTCCAGACAAAAGAAATTGGTGGGAAATTGGGCAACATGGCTCTTTTGGTCAAAAAGGTTGCAGACCCCTGGGCTAGGGCCAAAATACATTTCTGACCTCCTGCTAAATGATGAACCATCCAGATCTCTCAGGTCTTCAGGGACTGGTCAGCTTTCTGTCCCCAGAGTCAGAACTAAACATGGAGAAGCAGCGTTCAGTTATTATGCTCCAACCATCTGGAACAAACTCCCAGAAACCTGCAGCCATACTTGCCAACCCTCCCGATTTTCGCGGGAGACTCCCGATTTCATAGCCCTCTCCCGGTTTCCTCCCGGGGTCATATTTCTCCCACATTTCTCCCGATTTCTGACAAAATCAGATTTACTCAGGACTGTTTCCACTCGGACTTTAATACAGCCACACCATTGTTTGGTTTCCATGATAGCGCGTCTCTTTAGTCACAGAAAACAGAACAAGAAGCGACAACTCTACCCTCCGCTCACTCCTTTCCTGGTTTTGAAATGTTCCCGATTTCAGAGGTCTCAAGGTTGGCAAGTATGCCTGCAGGTCCGCTGCAACTCTGACTACTTTTAAATCCAGACTGAAGACTTTTCTTTTTGCCACTGCTTTTAATTGAACTATTCATATCTCTCACTGCACTGTAATTTTAATTCAACTGTTTTTTCTTTTAATGTTTCTTTAATTATCTTTTCTTTTTAATGACTGATTTTAAATGCCATTTTCTTAATGTCTTTCATTTTTGTAAAGCACTTTGAATTGCCTTGTGTTGAAAGGGGCTATATAAATAAACTTGCCTTGCCTTGGAAGACTTTGCGATTTTCATCACGTCTTCTGCCAACACATACTATTGTTCTTAAACCATAACCACCATTTGTTCTACGAGTCTTTGTGCCATTAAACCTATCTAAAGCCAAACCACAAAGAAAGACCGATCAGTGAAAAGCTCATGGATCGAACTGTCTTTTCTGTCGTTCAGGAATACAAACGTATCAGAAAGCTGACTCTAACTCTTCCACTTACAGAGTCAATCAGCCCCGAGGCCATAAAACCATCGTATATCTGCAGGGTATTGATATCGTTGTTGATCGATACCAATGACTCGACATATCTGCCTTTCACAGCTGACTTTCTAGCCTGCGCTTTGTTCTGGAACAAAGACTCTCTGCCCTCAGTGATCCCAATCTTCACTTCAAATCTATACGCAGCTCCACAAAGGAAGGCAGTGCCATGAGTAAGAAACACGACTCGCTGTAATAGTTTAAGCCATCGGTGTCCAAACTATGGCCTATTGAATTGGCAATCAGGAAATTCTACAATGTGCTTGTCTTATATTGTACTCCTTAAATATATACAGTATGTAAACATTGCAAAACTATATTACACAGTAGCATTCATGTGTTTCCAAGCCAACTTTTCAGATACATTCAGTCAACTAAAGTTGAGAACTTTGTCTACAAAATATTGGATGATAAAGAAAAAGTATTTGCATAACAAGCTTGAAATACACCTTTCATATGTCCCATTATTATACGCAATCTGAGGCTTCTGTTGTAAGGAATGAGCTGCAAAACAAATGGATGCATTTCTATGGAAAGCTGTGTGTAAGTATCATTCGATTGCCTTTGCTAACTTATAACTTCACTTAATAGGAAATATCCTCACCTTGTTTTTCTATATGTGGCCTTCATATATGAAGGAAATATATGAATACATCTCCAACTGTCTCTAAAGTCTATTCTCTTGCCAAGAGTTGCTAATCAGACTGCAAACAATGCCGTACACAAGATAGTGACATGGTCGGGATTAGTGTTGCACGGTGTACCGATACTTGAAAGGTACCGCGATACCCTGCCATTAAAAACGTTACGATTCCTCCGTTTCATTAGTATCGGTACTTTAAGAATGACGGGGGAAAGTACTCCGGTGAGAAAGCGCCGTTTTAATAAGAGCCGTGTGTGTTCAGCGCTCTGTCTAATAAGGCTATCTTTTTAGCTAACTTACCAATGTGGCTAACATCTGCAATGTACATTTTGTCAATAATTATTTATATTTCTGTACTATTACATGTTAATAAAATATAAAGTTAACTATCAAACAAATCACATAAACTCAAGTATAAAGAAGAGACCATGTTGTAAGAAAACACTTAACAGATAAACTACAATGTTATTGATCATGAAAATAATAAAAGAAAAGTATCGAAAAAGAATCGGAATCGCAATTCTTGACTTGGTATCAGTATCGAAACCAAAATGTTGGTATCGTGACAACACTAGTCGGGATATTCTCGAGCTACACCAGAACCCACATACTAATGTATTACTGTTGAAATGCAACACATCCTGCTGACACATCGCAACAAAAGACCCGGGCTAAAAGGCTTTTGATGTGAAACAGAGGTCGTATTTTACAATGGGGGTCAATGACAGCTATGGAAAAAGGAAGCAGGACACAACAGCAGGACGAAGAGCCAATCAAAGACAACACATGTCATGACTCTAGCCCTCACTGTTCAGGAGCTATATGAGGATCATCTATTTTCCACTACAATGGGAGTGATAGCTATATGAAAGGAAGTAGCAACACATACCAAACTTGGTGCACATGAGCTTGGTCAAGAGCCCATCACGCATGTCAAATGTCACGACTCTAACCCTCACTGTTCAGGAGTTGTATCAAGATCATCCCTTTGTTCCCGTCTTCATATCTTCTGTATGTCTAACATAGTAACCGTCGTCCTGCGAGTCAGTGTCTTGCATTATTTACACTGTTGAGGTTGTAGTAATCACAACAGTGAGAAAAGCAATTTGACATGCCACATTGGAGCACAATTCAAGACATGGTTTGGCTTCTCACTTAAAATGTTCTAGTAGTAGCATCTCTAGAGTAAATGTCAGTTTCCCAATTGCTGTTTTTATCCGTTTTGGTGGAAGTCCACAAACATTATTTGGCAGACTTCAGATTTAAAGGTCCCATGTCGTGCTTTTCCGGTTATCGCCCGTCCCCTTGTGTGTTATGAAGGTTTTTATGCATGTAAACGGTCTGCAGAGTCAAAACCCTCAAAGTACACCCTGTAGCGAGTAAAACTCTAAAACAGAAAATACCTCCCCAAAACGCCTCGTTGGAGACACGTCACTGTCCATTTGATTCTTCCGGGTACGCATGATGTCATGTCGTCCCCGGAATGAAATGGACCAATCCGTGGAGCCGTTACGTTACGTCCGCGGAGCCGTTACGTTAAGCCCCCGCTGATTGGTCCAAATTGACCAATCCACGGACTTCCTCACACACTCAGTGCAGGCAGCTCTGCTGATCTCCTCCCTGGCTGCAGGCTGATAACAGACAGTTGGGATCGCGGTGAAATTCTCTCTGCAGACCCATTCTCTCTGCAGACCCATTCTCACAGCGTTTATCAACCTTTCTCTTCTCAACATCAAGCCACACTTATTGCTTTGACTTCGGCTGTGACTTTGTGTGTGCTCAGGGTGAGTTTGGCTGTGTATCGCTAAACAAGGAAATCACACCTCCACGGAGCTCAGCGTGATTCACAACGTCCCGACTGGTCCCGACCAATCGGAGCACTCTGGGCTCACAGGGAGGGGGGGGGGGGCAAGAGCTGCAACGAGCCGTTTAGTGGAGAGAGTGAATACACATACTTTACAGAGATGCTGTATGCGAAATGTGAGTTTGGAAAATTGCACAGTATACATCTATTCTAGTAGACCTCAACAATGGAATTATGATCAGTGGAAATGGCCATGACACGGGACCTTTAACGAGCTGCTACTGAAAAGACTGACTTCCTGTCACTTTAATTTGTACTAGTAGGTCTGCATTAAGAACAAAATAAATCCTTGACTTACATATGACAAGTATTGTGTTTGAGCAAAGATACTCTGGCCCTATACATACTTACATTGGATCAGTATGTTATTCCACAACAAAAGACCAGGGCAGAAAACCTTTAAATGTGAAACAGATTCGGTTTCTCACTGAACATGTCCGAGTTCCAGTTCTAGAGAAAATGTCAGTTTCCCAATTGCTGATTTTATCCGTTTTGGTGGAAGTTATTTGGTGGACTTGAAATGTAGCAAGCTCATTCTGAAAATGACCTTTGAGTAGGCCAGTAAGCATTCATCAAAATTAAAATGCAAATGCCATAGCAGTCACAGTGTTTTGGATGTTATATGATGACATTTGTGCCAGTTGCAGAGCGGGAGGAGGGAGACAGTGAGGAGGTTTGTGTAGGAGGAGAGATGTTCTGTCAGTACTGTTACAACTTGTACTTGTCCCCCTAGAGGAATTCATAAAAACCACACAACCGTTAAAGGTGGGGTAGGTCATTTTGAAGAAACCAGCTCGAGTGCGCTAGAATTTGAAAATACACAGCTGGATAAGATCTGCCCCTTCCTTCAGACTTCCTTACAGAGCCCCTCCCCCAACACACACGAACGCGCACATGACCAATGAGGGCACGAGATAAGTTTGTGCACAGATGGAAGGCTGACAGGCAGGTAGGCCATCCAGTTACTTTAGCCGGCTCAGATGATTGGTCGTGCTTTTTACAGTACTATGGCTTCCACAGATGATATTTATTTTATGGATTTCTTGTCAAAGCACTTCAGATATTCATTGCTATCGGGACGTTAAGAGCATTCCATGGAATATAACAACAAGTGTATCTCAAGCCAATTTCTCAAACTTACCTACCCTGCCTTTAATGTGCCTATTAATATAAACTTGAGAAATCACATTCAAAAGATTGTTGCTTCTTGTGTTCAGCTCAAAAGAAGCACTTTTCTTTATGCTCTCCTTTCACGCTCCTCTGCAAATTCAACGACATCAAAGGACCTCAAAACTTTTCTAGAAAGTTTCAGAAGTTCCCCCAGTGAAGAAGCCTTCTGTATGTTCAGGGAACAGATGGACTTTTTGGCAGACTTTTCACTTTCAGTGTGGGGGATTAAGACAGGCTGCATTAAATAACCTCAGCCAGCTCTGCCCTGTCTAATCGAATGCCACAGTGTTATCGGACCCCCGCAGGTTGTTATTAATGTGAACTCCCCAATCCACAGGAGCCTGGTCCAGACCTCCAGGATGTAAGATGGACTCTGGCTGTCACTAATGCACTAAATACAAGTTTGTTTCTGTCTCAGCATGGCGGAAATACTTTGTGTGCGAGCCAAATGTAAGGCCGCTTTGTTTTCTTGCTAATATGTGGTATTTCCCTTATTATTCCCTGTCTAATGGAGCTTTGAGCGAAGGGAACGGATAACATGCCAAAATAAAATATCTTTGCATTTCTGTTTTGCTGTAATACCAAATATGACACATGCTTACACCCTTCCAGTTTCTGTCACGATTCTTAGTTTTGTGTTTAGTTTCCGGTTTTATTTTGAAGTTCTGTTCTCACTGTGTCTGATTGTCTGATTGTGTTCACCTGTTGCCCTTGAGTTTCTGCCTCCCCTGCCCAGCTGTGTCTTGTCCTGTGATTACCCTTCTGTGTATTTAGTCTTCCCCTTTGCTCCCTGATCAGTCGTCGTCTTCTCGTCAATGTTACCTCCCTGTCCGTGAGTTTGTTCTTGTTCCTTGTTTCACCCGATTAGTGTTTCTTAGTTTTTCTTTGTTTGTTATCAGCTTTTTTAATAAAGCTCGCCTTTTATTAATACTACTTAGTTCCCTTTTCTAGTGCGTTTGGGTCCTCATCCTGACTGCTTCGTACATACATACTAAGCAGTTTAGCAGTTCAAACTACGGTGGCCGACAGGCAGGGCCTTGAACTGGTGACCTTCTAGTTGCCAAGCCAAGTCCCTATCGACTGGTGGTGAAGTCAATAGGGACTTGGCTTGGCAACTAGAAGGTCACCAGTTCAAGTCCCGGCAAGACCAAGTGCTACCGAGGTGTCCCTGAGCAAGGCACCGTTCCCCACACTGCTCCCCGGGCGCCGTTCAAAATGGCAGCCCACTGCTCCTAACACTAGGATGGGTCAAACGCAGAGAAACAATTTCCCCACGAGGGATTAATGAAAGTCCATCTTAATGTGCCCTCTGTTTCGCGAGCGTCGACGGGGAGTTTATTGAAAGTGCTGCTTAAAAGTTACATGTCAAAAACAAAATGCTGCGGGAAGCTCAAAACACAACGGAAATGTGCACACAGCTGCGTCCTGGACAACTGTGACTGTCACTTTATTATTTTAACATTGTTATCTCATGATGATTTTGTCACGTTGGTGAAGATATTTCATGTGTTTTGTTTTTTTGGTGTTTTTTTATTATTTATTTGGAGTGACATTTTATTAAAAGTACAGTTTGGCAAATCATATATTTGTAGAGACCCGAAATGACAAATTTAAATACCGAACAAAATTGGTAAAATAAAATAAAAACGAAAAAGTACATAGGGGTTGTTTGAAATGACACATATCTACACAAGTACAAATGTATCTAATTAAAGAAACACATATATGCCCTCTCCCCTCAGTACCTCACAGATCTCCTCCACCCATACATCCCACCCTTCGATCCTCATCCTCACTCATCCCCCCCTGCAATGTAACACTGCCCCCTGTTTTATGTCTTGTATACGGCTTGTTATATGTTCATTGTTGTGCGACTTTGGGTTAATGAAAGGCGCTATATAAATTAAAGTTATTATTATATATCGTTTATATTTGTGTTTCTCCATCCTGCCCCTATGTTACAGATAAATAACGTATGTCACAGTAAATAATCTTAAGATGCTGCTACACTTCTGCAGTTTAGCTTCACCATGTAAACCAAACTCACCCTGAAAGGGCCTCTTATCATGCTGGGTAACGAGTAAAGCAGTAATTATACCAGTTTCAACATGTCTTCTTGCCCTACGGATGATTATTGATGTTGCACTGTAACTTTGGGGATTTTTAAAAGTACTCCAGTCAGAGTTATTGTGTCCATTCAGGCGGTTTCTGATGTGTCAGGATTTTGAGTTGGACTACCAAATACCTGGAGAGGATTTATGAATTTCATATGTAAGCACAAAATGGTTTTATGCTGTAGTGAAACGGTGTGAGGTGGGGGGGACATACCGTATTTTGTTGCGTCAGCTAAGGTTATTGTCATATGCCCAAAGTGTAGAAATGGCAATCAAATTCTTCTGACCTGAGCTCCTCCAACAATGCAACATATATAATAAAATACAAAATAATAAGTAGTGCAAAAAGTCAATAGAATATGATATGTACAAGAACAGAATAGGAAATTAAATAATGTAAATTTGGACAAAATTAAATAAGGCATATTTGTTTATCATGTCTTTGTGAATAAATGTGCAGAAAACAAACTGATTATTGCTTGCTTTGAAATAATGACAATACAATTATATTTGCATTTTAATCCAAGTGCCCATAGCATTAGTCATTGTTCATAAATCCTTGTTTTTGCTTTAGGTTACTCCTCATTAAAACGATCATGTTAGGGGTAGTTAACTTTATTGAATACCAACCGTTTTTGCAAGAAATGTTTTTGTGTAAATGTGGAATATTTAAATATTAGACTCAAATATTAGTGTGAAATTAAATTAAGCCGCAGGCCTGGGGTGCAGTAAATATGTTAATATTCTCTCATTTCAGAATGAATTATAAGTAATTAGTTATCTCATTATTGTAATGAGATATTCAAGAGTTTATTATTGAATTTGATACATAACTTGATTAGAAAGCCACTCCACGGGTAATGATTTTCCATTTGTGAACAAAAATGCATTTATGTTCACCGGCGATGAGATCTCAAAGGGTTAAAAAGGACTCAATTAATCTTGACTAGCTCTTAGAGACACAATTCTTTGCAAGGCTGACATTTTTTCAAATTCGTTGCTATCCATCCATCCACATATATTTGGACATTTGAGTGTCATTCAATAAGCCCTGATGCAGGAAGTGTGAGACACTTGTCGCTTGAAAGGAATGATGCACAAAAGAAAATCCTGGTGAAATATTGGTTTGAGACACTGACCTTGTTTATTTAAAATCAACATATTAAAAAACGTGTAAATGTACTCGAATTAGCCAAAAGACTAGTTTTCACCGATAGTCCCTTTGCCAGATGCTGATAGGCATCCGAAAAGCAAGAATACAAATACCACCACATTGTTATACAATTTTTTTTTACATATTTACAATAGACGACATCACTGAATACAGGTAAGGAGCAAGTCATGATAATAAAGAAAACACACACACACACACACACACACACACACACACACACACACACACACACACACACACACACACACACACACACACACACACACACACACACACACACACACACACACACACATACCATGTATACATCACTTCAGGGGACATTACATTGACTTACATGCATTTCCTGTAGACTTATCCTAACCTTAACCATAACCAACACATGCCTAACCCTAACCCTTAACCTAAACCCTTAACCTAACCCTTACCCTTAACCCTAATCTTAAACCTAACCAAGTCTTCACCCTAAAATTAATTATTCCCCTTATGGGGACCTCCATTTTGTCCCCATAAGGGAGGCGAGTCCCCATACGTGACTATGTAAACAGATGTAGGTCCCCACAAGTATAGTAATGCTAGTACACACACACACACACACACACACACACACACACACACACACACACACACACACACACACACACACACACACACACACACACACACACACACACACACACACACACACACACACACACACACACACACACACCAGTGCTGACACAGTTGGTTATCAATGAGCCACTTTTTAACACTGTGCTTGAGAGTCGTAGGATGAAGACTCTCCTATCGGTTGTGGTATTGAATTCTATTGATGGGACGCGTGGAATGAAAAGACAACTAACCAACATCATTAGACACAAGGTGTTACTTATCTGTGCCCAGGGAGCAGGGGACCTTTGGAGTTTAAAGCGTTAGATAAAAGCAATGCTGAATGTGAGCCATTTTTGGTCAAATAGTTCATGAAAAATACGACTTTCAGTGAAACATTTGAACACCTTTGCTCTCTTTCCCCATGTTCTCCCGGTCTGTTCTGTCTCTACCACTTTACTATGTCATCTTTTACTTTCCCTCGACAGGTGTATCCGGTAAAACCATCTCTCAGTTGATCATTTCCAACGTAGTTTTCAGTCTGCTGTGATACATATGGATGCATTTACAACCCCGCCTAAACACACTTTCTGCTGCTGAAAACATTCAAGAGGAGGGTCATCTCTATTAAGTGACTCCTTCCTCAAACATGTCCTCATGTATCAGGAAGCATGGTGCCTCCACTGACAGCCTTACATTACGTTAGATTTAACTTGTTAGACGGTTTTATCCAAAGCGACTTACATACTCAATACTGTGGGCAATCCCCACGGGAGCAATTTGGGGTGAAGCGTCTCAGGGACACAACGACATGCTGACTGCAGTGGGGTTTGAATCTGCTACCCCCTGATTCAAAGTTCAGTGCACTATTCACTGAGCCACAGCCACTGAGCCACAGCCTCCCAAAGCAGACTTCAAGAAGCCAATCGAGCATTTAATTACCCACCATGCCACCCGTGGTTTTCACAGTGTTTGACACTTGGATATGAATCTGCACAGACATGTCCTGAAGCCATCTTTGTTCCCTTCAGTCTGTAACTGAGGCTTCACCTGAGACTCAGGCTTGATGAAGCTAAAGCAGAGATAAGAAGCCAAATAAGAGATAACAGGAACGAGCCCTCCAGAGATGGCAAAAGTACACACTTTACTCAAGTAGAAGTACAGATACTCGTGTTTAAAAGTACTCTGGTAAAAGCAGAAGTACTGACTAAACTTCTTTACTCAAGTAAAAGTAAAGGCTTTGAAGTGTACTTCAGTAAAAAGTACCCATAACTAGCAGCTGTTTTAAAGAGTACCTGACCTCCCTTTATATTAATAGAACAATAATGTCATTGTTAGCTAATGAATGTTTCCATGCTGAACAACGGCAACATGACAACGTTTCCATTGGTCCCTCTTCTTTAGAGAAGACCAGGAAGTGATGGATACACTGATCGTGTTCCAACCAATAGGCACGCAATGACTCTAAAGAATAATGATCACGCACCAACACACATTCAGACTAAAGGAACCAGCTGTTTGGGAAATGAGAGAAGTAGAAAGTACAGGTATTTGAGTTCAACATGTAAGAAGTAGAAAGTACAGGTATTTGTGTTCAACATGTAAGAAGTAGAAAGTACACGTATTTGTGTTCAACATGTAAGAAGTAGAGAGTACAGGTATTTGTGTTCAACATGTAAGAAGTAGAAAGTACAGGTATTTGAGTTCAACATGTAAGAAGTAGAAAGTACAGGTATTTGTGTTCAACATGTAAGAAGTAGAAAGTACAGGTATTTGGGTTCAACATGTAAGAAGTAGAAAGTACAGGTATTTGTGTTCTACATGTAAGAAGTAGAAAGTACAGGTATTTGAGTTCAACATGTAAGAAGTAGAAAGTACAGGTATTTGAGTTCAACATGTAAGAAGTAGAAAGTACAGGTATTTGAGTTCAACATGTAAGAAGTAGAAAGTACAGGTATTTGAGTTCAACATGTAAGAAGTAGAAAGTACAGGTATTTGTGTTCAACATGTAAGAAGTAGAAAGTACAGGTATTTGGGTTCAACATGTGAGAAGTAGAAAGTACAGGTATTTGTGTTCAACATGTAAGAAGTAGAAAGTACAGGTATTTTTGTTCAACATGTAAGAAGTAGAAAGTACAGGTATTTGGGTTCAACATGTGAGAATTAGAAAGTACAGGTATTTGGGTTCAACATGTAAGAAGTAGAAAGTACAGGTATTTGTGTTCAACATGTAAGAAGTAGAAAGTACTGATACCAGAAACAAGTACTTAAAGTTCACCTATTATGCTGTTTTTAGGAAATAGCATACATCTCAGAAATATAACAAACATGTCTATGAAGTGTTTTGCTCAAAATACCAAACAGATCATTCTAGCCACGCCTCATATCCCTCTATTTCTCTTCCTGTTTCTAAAGTGCTGATTTGGGTATAAAGCTTTAAAGAGGAGGGGTCTGAGCTCATGCGGGACCTGGCAGCTACTGTCTAAACTAAATGCTGCCGTGATGAAACGCCATATCATGGATTATCAAGGATTCTCTCTGAAACAGTCTGGAGCTCAAAGGCTTTCTCTCTTGCCGGTTATACCACAAGGTGAGTTCCTTTTTACTTCCTGCTTCTTCACACACATGCTCTCCAGTACAGGTTAGCTCTGAGTGTTAGCGATGCTAATGTAAACACCGACCATATTATGTCCAAAACAGTCGGGCATTGTTTCTGATAGCAACGTTTTTGATTGGGCCGTGGGTCCACATTTCAGATGTTACGTCACATCGGACGCAAATCTGGATCAGCTCATTTAGAGATTTTGCATGATAGGTCCCCTTTAAGATATTGGATAGATATTATGTGATTCAGGGCGCTTCAGGGGCAAACACCTGCATTGCCAACAGCGAGAAAAATAAATGATCCCTGCAGATACATTACAAAATAGGAGGAAGCTGGAAGGAAACGTCTCTGGACAAATGGACTCAAATAATCAATGCTAACCTGATAAAGGAATGGCCACAATATATACATTTCCTGATCTTACTTAAAGTATGCATTTAATTATATTCTTAACTAGATTCCTCTGAATACATTTCCCCATTCATTTCAACAATCTAAAAATACCACTCACTGTATGTAGAAAATAGCATGGAGTCATCTGCATACATGCATAATCAGATATGTGAGGCAATAATGAAAGAACATAAATAGTGAAATCCAGAGAGCTGCATCCCGACATTTACATTAGTTACATAAAACCATTACAAAACCAATTCAAGGAATTTGAAATACCATTTATCACAAAGATTCCCACTAATCCAATGCTGTGTTAGTTTAAATCTACTAAGAGACGCCATACGGCTGCTTGGCAAACTGAAGAAGCCTTTCTACATCAATAAGCTAATTAAAGAGAGTCCTCTCCTGCTGATGTTCAGGTGTATATCAGTATGTAGTGTCTCTACTTTAAAGAGTCCTCTCCAGCTGATGTTCAGGTGTATATCAGTATGTAGTGTCTTTACTTTAAAGAGTCCTCTCCTGCTGATGTTCAGGTGTATATCAGTATGTAGTGTCTCTACTTTAAAGAGTCCTCTCCTACTGATGTTCAGGTGTATATCAGTATGTAGTGGCTCTACTTTAAAGAGTCCTCTCCTGCTGATGTTCAGGTGTATATCAGTATGTAGTGTCTCCACTTTAAAGAGTCCTCTCCTGCTGATGTTCAGGTGCATATCAGTATGTCGTGTCTCTACTTTAAAGAGTCCTCTCCTGCTGATGTTCAGGTGTATATCAGTATGTAGTGTCTCTACTTTAAAGAGTCCTCTCCTGCTGATGTTCAGGTGTATATCAGTATGCAGTGTCTCTACTTTAAAGAGTCCTCTCCTGTTGATGTTCAGGTGTATATCAGTATGTAGTGTCTCTACTTTAAAGTGTCCTCTCCTGCTGATGTTCAGGTGTATATCAGTATGTAGTGTCTCTACTTTAAAGAGTCCTC
The DNA here is from genome assembly GCA_023974075.1 of Chaenocephalus aceratus. Taxonomy (NCBI): domain Eukaryota; kingdom Metazoa; phylum Chordata; class Actinopteri; order Perciformes; family Channichthyidae; genus Chaenocephalus; species Chaenocephalus aceratus. The sequence continues at coordinate 47,276 of JAMFTG010000112.1, read as the reverse complement.
TCCTGCTGATGTTCAGGTGTATATCAGTATGTAGTGTCTCTACTTTAAAGAGTCCTCTCCTGCTGATGTTCAGGTGTATATCAGTATGTAGTGTCTCTACTTTAAAGAGTCCTCTCCTACTGATGTTCAGGTGTTTATCAGTATGTAGTGTCTCTACTTTAAAGAGTCCTCTCCTGCTGATGTTCAGGTGTATATCAGTATGTAGCGTCTCTTGGCTCTTGGTCATTCTTGGCTCTACTGTTATACTGTCTCGCTCTGAGCAGATGTAGAGCGGCGGACATTGAGAACATATTTGTCATCACTACTCAAACACATGTATTGTCATCACAAGGACAGCTACAAAACAAACATGCACAAATGTCAAGAGCTTAACCCTTAGTGGATTCAATACAAAGACTCAAGCTAATTCGAAATTGACGATATTCAATCCTGGATTCATATTTATCTAAATCCATGAAACCCAAATAGAAATGAAAGCAATAAAATAATAGATAATAGAAAAAATAAAGAATAGAAAAAGACACAACAATGAAAGATAATTTTTTCAAAAAGGAAAAAACATTATATTCAAAAAAATATATACATTTAAATAAAAATGGTTTATTATCAATTATATTTGTTTTTTAATTATGTGTAAATATTTCTTAGGTTTTTGGTAAATACTTTTTGGTAAGCACTGTAAAGAAATATAATACGAATCTATATTTAAAATAAGGAGCACCTTTTGAAACTAAAAACCTCGCTTTGTTAATGACAGATAAAGGATTATCAGCCACAAAACGATTTAACCAGTGTGTCACTTCAGCCCACATACAGTACAGTCAAGCCCCCGCGAAGTGGACAAACGGCGGTACTGCAACTTCCGTATCAGTATGTGACGTCACTGGGCCCAGAAAGACTTTCCCCCATTGACTAACATTGGGAAAGAGACGTCTGTAAATCAGCGGATTTAAAATAAACTAAATAAACTACCCAGTATGAACTATTTATAGCCCTTATTGTAATCATTAGGTCCTTAAAGTTGTAAAATGCACTAAAAGCCGAATCTAGATTTATTTTCTGTCTCCATTCATTCTACTGAACCGAGAGTGGGAGCTCGGGGGGCGGGGCTTAAGAGGCGCATGCTCTGTGAGCGTACATACGGGGCGTTTCTCAATGTCGAGTACGCTTGCTTGGTAGCACATGTCTTCCGACAGGGATGCCAACACTCACGCATTGAGCATGAGAGTCACGCAATTAACCCATATCTCATGCACTCACGCCACACTTGCCTTTCCTCACGCTAGTTGTCATCCAAAATAAATGTATATACAAATAAAGTGAAGGAACAGCAAACCGAGCGGTCTACGAAATGAGAAATGAGGTATTCTGGCTTAGTTCAGTAAAGTTGGAACGATATTGGGAGATTCTGATTTTACGGATCAATAACTCATGAACAAAACATTATTCAGACACAAATTACGTCTCCTAATTACCGTGGTAAGGTTGGCAACGAACTACAATCACATTTTGATCAAAATCTGGACACATTACATTGGTCTCTATCCGCAGCCGGAGAAGAAACGAGTGCTCAGGGACCGTCTGCAAAGTGCAACTCCGAAAAAAGAGAATACAATAATATTCAATCACTATTATACAGCTTATTAAACTCACTACACACACCAATAGTCTCTTGTGTGTCATACTACAGCAAGGAGTTTGGAAGAATATGCTTTTAAATAATTTTGGGGAATATTTATAATGTAAAATCATCTTAAATAACTTTACTATTATACAGTATATTTCTACCAAACTCACTATTTGCATTGTTGTTGTTAGCATCTGGTTAGCTAGCTGCGCTAACGGATATTAAAAGCTGTTTCTGAAACAAGGAGAGGGAGAGCTCTGTCCTGTCAGACTGAGAGATAACTACAGCTCAGTCAAGTAAGGGACTCTCTGTAGATAGTTAACTTTAGTCTAGTTATCTCAGTGGGTCTCAAACGTTTTGGTCACCATTTATGAGAATAAATGAAAAACAGTTATACTATATGACAGTAAAACAAGAATACAGTTTGAAAGGGGAGTGATTTGTAAAATATCCATAAAGAAAAAGAAAATCTGTTTACAGTTCTGTTTCATCTGGGTGTTGAGAGATGTTTCCATAAATTAATGTTGCTCTCAAAGTGCACCAGATTGATGCATTTAACTTCAATGTTTAAAAAAAAAAAAAAAAAAAAAAAATCTTCCCGGGGGAGCATGCCCCCGGACCCCCCTAGAGGAGGTGAGGACCCCCCCCCCACATTTATAAAATAGCACTTTACCTCTGCTTACACCTATATGCCATTTTATATGCCATGAGCTGATTATCGAGCCTTCATAAGAGTCGCGGGTACACTGTGTATGTAAGTATTCCACTGTAGCGCCCGGTACATTAATGGGAAACCCTAGTTTGTACATGTTCAATACATTTGTAACACTGTACACATGAACGTTTCTTTTTTCGGTTCACCAACAAAAAAATCTCACTCCAAGCTGTCAAACTCAAATGTTGGCAGTCCTGCTTCCGAGTCACTTGCTTCAGAAGCGAGGCAAGAATCCTTCCTGGCATTCGGAAAACAAAGAGTGGAACAGGCGAGCAAGTGTGCAGGTGTGCGTCATGTGAGAGGCCCCGCCTTACATTTTCCGCCACAGATTTGGGGAAATTGGTCCGTGCGCAAAGCATTGTGGGGATTTTATGACCGCGGAGTCTACACATGTGCAGCCTCGAAATTTCTCGCTAAGAAGTACGCCGAGCTCGGTAGAATTCCAAGTATGCTGGACATTGGAACAGTCCTTCGGCGGCACTCAATGACATAGTATGCTTGATATAGATGCCTCTGCTCTGACAGCCAGGCCGTGACGTTTAGCTCTCTTAAAAGTTGGGCCATTTTGTCCTCATGCGCCAATGAACAGCTCATAGGAAAGAACGAGACCCGCCTCCGACGCTGTATCCAGTTCTTATTATACATCCATGCATACAGTGGATGAATATTTCTGCCTACACATTTTTGTTTACTACATTTCCCTGGATCCTGAGTCACCTCGGACAGAGCCATTTGCATAGATGTCCAACCAAGAGTCAAATAAATGTATTTCATTCTGCATCCCTAGAAAATGCGCAAACAGTCCTTTTTTATGGCTGAGCTGTGGGACTGTAATCTGAGGTTAGAAGATACACTTTCACCCAGTTCATTTCTCCAGGGCTGTTTTTCTTTTTAAAGCAGACTCATCTTTCCTATAATGTGGGATCAGGGACCTAAAAAAAGGTCCGAAGTCTAAATATGTCTACCCTACATGCTGCTATTTCTTATTACACACATGTCCCATTACTTTGCCCGACACAATTATTCATGACGAGCGAGAACGACTTTTGACTAAGTAATAATTAAATGTCTGCTTTTTGTAAATGCCCTGGATTCTCATTTTCTGGTCCTTCATTTAAACATGTTCAGTAAAAGTGGCTTTATGATGACACCGTGTACTTTTAAAGTCAAAGGAAATTCCAATATCGTTTTAATTCTCTGTATATTTTTGGATTAAAATCCCCCATTGAGCTGTCAGGCGGTTCTGTATTGTACGCTGATTTGGGAAACGTTATAAATCGACTGAATACTCAAACTGGGTTAGAATAATGTGGAGCTTTCTTAAGAGGGAAGCATATCTGCTATCCAAACAATCCAAATCCACCTGCGTCTGTCATTTCAAATAACTATATTCCCCTCACATCCGCAGCCTCGGAGTCATCTTCGACAGTCAGCTCAAATTCCCGCTGCCCTCCGCTCATCAGAAGCCAACCTCCTATCCATCCCCACCCGCACCAATCACCGGACCTGGGGGGACAGAGCCTTCTCCGTCGCTGCCCCCTCCCTCTGGAACTCACTCCCCAACCCATCAGAGACTGCACTGACCTCACCACCTTCAACACACTCACAAAAACTCACCTCTTCAATCTGGCTTTTGTATTATTGACTTTAACTTTAACGATATATTTATTTGTTGTTCCTTCCTTTTCTTTTCTCTTCACTATATCTGTAAAGCGTCTTTGAGCACCTGTAGAAGCGATAACAAATTAAATCTATTATTATTATTATATTACTTCCTTTTCAACGTCCTATCAACGAACAAATACGCACATTTCCCAGAGTAATGCCCCTGCTCTAATCCCTCTGTATAATTACCTTCCTGAGTCCTCATCACACACCTTGAGACTTCAATGTTAGCCGCAGAGCCATGAAAACGGTCGGAGGAACATCCAGCATGTGGTCACGGCTCTATCTCCGTAACAAATAGGATCACATGTGTGTTGGCAAACCGTATATAGAGAGTACAGCCTATAGGATATCCCAGCCTCCATAATCAGAACATGCACACAATGTAATGCATGTCATCTTCCTCATAACATGAAGGACACGGAGCGAGATTAGCACCCTATGAACACGTTACCTTCAGGTATCCAGCAGAGTGGCTTCATATGACGGCTTTAGTAGTATCTAACTATAGGTTTCATGTATCATCAATAGATGTCTGGGTGCCTCTTCCATTCACTATACAACCTGCTATTTTCTCCCTTGTAAACTATCATATTTTTAATAACCACCATGTAAGCATTACCCAATAGAGATCCATCGCTTGTTTATGGTCTTTTAATTAAGAGGACATATTGTGCTCATTTTCAGGTTCATATTTGCATATTGTGCTTCTACTGTGACATGTTTCCATGCTTTAATGATTCTTTAATAATTGTAACGGTGATATCAGGCGGACTGGACGGACTAAAAATCAGCCCGGCACTCTCGACCGGCCCACTTCGGTACCGCCGGCCCACCTCGGTACCGCAAGTAAATACGCTAGTAAATTATCGACAGGACGGGACGGTGCTAGTGACTTATCCGACCGGCCCACATCGTCCGACCGGCCCACTTCAGTACCGGCCCATCGGGATTCGTCCCGAACGTCCGATGGCCAGTCCGCCACTGGGTGATACATGTATATAAACCAATACCACTGATGTTGTCCTGATAGTGGTGTTGGTACTTTTGTGTGTTTCATTTCGTTAGAACGGGGTTAGGGTTAGGGGTTAGGGTTAGGGTTAGGGTTAGGGGTTAGGGTTAGGGGTTAGGGTTAGGGATAGGGGTTAGGGTTAGGGTTAGGGTTAGGGTTAGGGGTTAGGGTTAGGGATAGAGAGAGCCCTTGTTGTTAAACTTTCTGCCTTTGTGTTTCCCGCCTTTTGTGATTGCTTTGTGTTCTCTGTATGTTTGTGTTAATTTGTCCCTGCCGTTGTTTCCCCTTATATGGTTCTGCTTTTCGATGTTTCCTGTCCCTGTTACTGTATTATCCCTCAAGTTCCTTTTTGAATGTGCTACTCGTGCCATGCTGACTCCTTGTTGTGTTTCCCCTCTGTTTTGTGTGAACTTTCCTGCTCTCTAGTTTCGTCTTGACCTCTGTTGTACCAGCTTGACGTTAATAATAGAAACTCTCTTTCCTACTTCCACTGCATTTTGGTCCAACTGTTAGCTATATCCTGTGACAGATATATAATCAATAAGCTATATACACATGTTATATTTTGTCGATATTGTGTAATGTCCTTGCCAACTTATCAGTACCAATGTAAGACGGGATATCACTATTGAAGCGTTTATTGGTTGAAGGACTTCACATGTTGACACTAGTTTGTAATATGGTACAGATATCGCTAGTAGTTAAAAATGTTAATCTGAAGCTTTCCACCACCCAATGTTCCACATGCTCGCCCCAATTCCTGTAAGCGACCTTGGGTCCCTTGAAAGGCGCTATAGAAATCCCAGTTATTATTATTATTATTATTATTATTAACCTCTGTCTATATTCAGCAGACTCGCTTGTAAATAGATCCTGAGCTGTAGAGGTGCAGGCTATATTATTTTGTCCTATCCTCTAGATCAGTGCTTCTCAAAGTGTGGTCCGCGGACCACTGGTGGTCCGTGAGCGCCCCCTAGTGGTCTGTGAGTATATTGGTAACATTTCACATTTGAAATTAATTATTATAATTAGAGTTTTCCGCACTCTCGCGGGAATATCTCCGCAATGGAGCGAGCTTAAGTTTTCACTTTCAATTGCATGATATAGCCCAGATAAACACCCTCATCATACATGTGGCCACTTGTTTGTCCTATATTCAGGCGATTTGTAATCTGTTTCTAGAAAAACGATGTGATTGTGGATATTTGTGAAGTTAGTGGTCCGCGAGTGTTTTTTTTATTGGTTAAGTGGTCCATGGTATGACAAAGTTTGATAAACACTGCTCTAGATATATGTAGAGTGGGAAGCTATCTTTATTGTGATTCGTCACACTTTGCCTGTGCCTGCAGGGGGCGCTATTTAAACATTCATTTGACATAATCTACCTTTGAGCTGAATAGGGGAATTTTCTGGGGATTTGTTTTGGCTACAGAATCTCAGCTCAGAGTGGCAGGTCTGATCCTCTGGAGAGACTTATTTAGCAGGAGATGAATTTTCTATTTTCGGTCGGCAATCTCTGTTTGTCATGCCGTACCTTTCCCGAGCTTATAACTGTATGAGTTAACATCTCCATCGGTGAGCTGTGAATAAGTAGGGGGCTTTTAGGGCGCTTCAAAGGCTTCCTGCAGGACTCTGAAGGTACAGGAACCCTCTGAGGCTGCTCTCCGGTGTTTTTGAAGAACAGTCTGCCTCTCTGCTTACTTTTCCGCTCATATTAACTTTTAATATAGCTCCAAAGGCATTGAAAATCCTTTTAAACGTAACGTTTTCTTATTGTTTTCAAGAGGTTTTATAGTATAATTATCTCTTTTGTTTCTTTTCTTTTTTTCTATACATGCTTAAAAGAATCTGTCGTCACGGTTTGAAAACCAACCTGTCTTTATTGCACCTTGTCCATTAAACCAAACAAAAAGTAGTACTTAAAGGGTTTAAGCCTATTTGAAGTGAATATATCTGCATTTTTCAGTTGTTCTGGGTTTCAATCTTACGTATCACTTCACTTATTGTCAGTGTTGGGACTAACGCGTTACAAAGTAACGCGTTACTGTAACGCCGTTATTTTTGGCAGTAACTAGTACTCTAACGCATTACTTTTTTAAATTCAGTAACTCAGTTCCGTGACTACATGGTGCATTACTTCTCCGTTACTGCGTTAGTTTTTTTATATAGTCATTAGCCAGGTGAACAGAGATGAGAACTGTACTTAAGTACTTGAGTAAATGTACTTAAATACTTCCTGTTGTCACATGCGGAGACGGGCTGTGGGCGTGTTTGTGTTGTTTACTAACAAGACTGTCATGGCGGCGGCGGAGCTCAAGTCTAGTTTTCTCCACCTGGAGATATTCTCACTATTTCACTTTTGTCGAGCACAAAGAAAAGAACGTTTTAGTTAAATGTAAGTTGTGGTCCTGGCGGGTCAAAGAGCCTATCTAACTGCCCAAAACCAGTCATTCAAATCTCTTAAAGCATCTGCAAAAACAACATGCTGGACGAAGCTATAGCTAAGACCACAGAGACTCAGCCGACGCCACTCCACCTCCACCTGCACCTAAGCAACAGCGGCTGGATTTTAACCAAGGGACTGCTAGCCAGGGGAAGTCGATAAAGCCATTGCACGGTATGTTGGAGAACACATGCAGGCTATTGCTACAGTGGAGTCACCCGCTTCCAGGGAGCTAGTTAGCATGATAGCAATGTCCGGGCGGCACACGGCATATTGGACGGAAAACATTTTCCAACTACCTGGAGAAAGAATATACAAAAATGTAAAGCCAGCTAATATCGATGCTATCCAGATTGCATATAATGCATGTCAAGTTGATCAACAGCTTTTATTATTCTCCAATGCAATAACAGCACTGAATGAAGGCTATAAGGGCATTAATATAATGGGAGCCCTTTTTTTAAGTAACTAAAAAGTTACTTTTCAAAGTAACGCATTACTTTTGGTGTAAGTAATCAGTAAGTAAACTGAGTTACTTTTGAATAGAAGTAACTAGTAATGGTAACTAGTTACTGGTTTTCAGTAACTAGCACAACACTGGTTATTGTAAGTCGCTTTGGTTAAAAAGGGCGTCAGCTAAATGAAATGTTATTTTGGTGAGGACATCTGGGTTTTGTAAGTGAAGTGCTTTGATTGTAAAGATTACCGGCAGCAGTTAGGAGTCAATCAAAGAAAGAGGATTAACCCAATGTGGGAAATATTTAAACCCGGAATGAGAAGAAGGCGTTCAATAGATAAGCACAAGTTATAGGGACGTTTATTCAACAACCACTATGCAAGGCAAAGGTGTATGTAGCAATGTTATATTTATACTGCAATGAAACAAATGAATGGCATTATTTTGTATTCAGTCAGCTCCATACATCCTCCTCATATCGATGACATAGGTCAGCTCGTTACTTTTTGTAATTATAAACACTATCACCCTCAGGTCCGGTTGCAAAGGGAGACCATCTTTCATGAGGGGGAGGTGAGAATATCAGAGCCGAGCAGTGAGGACACATCTTGATTTCCATTTATTCTCCTCACTCTGCTGTAATATTACTTCTCCACAGGGTCTTCAGAAGCACTCAGGGGGGAATTGGAGCAATAACACGAGGGCGAGGGTGTGGAAGTGACACTGTCCGGATGAATACGACTGATCACACGCCACTGCAGATAAAGAAGGACTCATTTACAGTGGTATATCCTTTAAGCTGATGATTACTATCCCTATAAAATGGTTGGTCCTAATCTGACAAAGAGACTGTGGTGATTTACTTTTGATGATGAGAAAGCAATGGGTGTAATTCACACATTTACCTGATCCAACAGTGAGGAAAGGTGTGTTTTCTGAGGTCATTTGATTCCTGGAGGTGAGTAAATGTCTGTTTCATTTCCTTCACTCTGATCTTTCTCTGCTTTGATAGGAACATCCGTGGACCAAGCTTCGCAGACAAAATTAGCCGTTGATGAAGGAAAATGAAAAACCGCACAGTTTTGAAAGGCACTAGTTTGTGCTTCCATTTGTAGAAATTAGATAAATTCGGCACGCTGTGAAGCTCAGTGGGAGAGTTTCAGAGAAACACTGAATCAAAGGTGCAAATTGAACGCACTCACTGGATGTAGGTCTCAGAGTGGAAAATAGACTTCTACCCACGGTCACCCCAGCATGCTATTGGTCCACTGGCAGGAAGGGGAAGGAAAGAGGACAGAGGGGCGGGGGGAGAGAACTCGCCCGAGAGCAGGGAGGAGAGGGGGCACTGGAGAGGGGAGGGCAAGTCCAGCCAGCGAGCGAGCGAGCCAGCCAGCGAGCGAGCGAGAGCCAGAGCATCCAGCCAGCCAGCCAGCCAGCCAGCAGCAGCGAGCGATCGAGCGCTAGCGAGCCAGCAGCGCTAGCCAGCGATCGAGCTAGCGAGCCAGCGAGCCAGCCATCCAGCCAGCCAGCTAGCGAGCCATCTATCCAGCTAGCGAGATCGAGCCAGCGAGCCAGCAGCTAGCGATCCAGCATCTATCCATCTATCTATCTATCATCGATCCATCTATCCATCTCGATCTATCTATCCATCTATCTACATCTATCTATCTATCCATCTATCTATCTATCCATCTATCCATCTATCCATCTATCTATCTATCCATCTATCTATCCATCTATCTATCCATCTATCTATCTATCCATCTATCCTATCTATCCATCTATCTCTACCATCTATCTCTATCCATCTATCTATTTTCCATCTATCTATCTATCCATCTATCTATCCATCTCATTTCATTTCATTTCAAACCTTTTATTTAACCAGATTGGTCCCATTGAGATCATAGATCTCTTTTTCAAGGGAGACCTGCAGCATATAGGTTCCACATGAAACATAAAACAATAAGGACATTATACATTATATTTACAGGATACATAGTTATAGACATTTACAAGTGCCCATAGTATCAGCAAGCATTTCATTTAGCCTAGCATTTAAAAACATGCAGAGGAATGAGATTGCATCAGTTTCAATTCTTGCTGAAGATTGTTCCAAGCAAGTGGAGCTGCGCACATAAAGCTGTCTTACCTAAGACAGTCCTTGCTCTTGGCACATCTAACAAGACTACATCATGTGACTCAGACAATAGATGCTTGCAACTCTCTGGGTTATCAGAGAGCAGATATAATACGGGAGTTTACCCAACAAAGCTTTATAGATAAACGTGTACCAGTGACTGAGCCTCCGTACAGAGAGTGATGGTAAACCTGCCTTGGGTATACAGTGTACAGTGATGTGTAAGCGCTTTACAATTTGTGACAAATCTCAGAGCACTGGTGATACGCAGCATCCAATTGCTCAGGGTAATTGGCAGGTGCAATTCATATACAACAAATCACCATAGTCCAGCACAGGTAAAAAGGTCCACAGTGACTAGCCTTTTCCTGGCCTCAAGCGAGAAACAGGACTTGTTGTCTGAAAAAAGAAACCTAGCCAAACCCTCAGTTTTTATCTATCTATATATATATCTATCTATCTATCTATCTATCTATCTATCTATCTATCTATCTATCTATCTATCTATCTATCTATCTATCTATCCATCCATCCATCCATCCATCCATCCTTCTATAGAAGATACAACACCTGCCAGCTGATCATTAACGTATTTTGGTATTTATATAACATAATCGATACCAACTGATAACAAATTAACAAGTCCTCTGAATCACAGGAGGAACATGCACCAAGATGTACCTAACCCTTGGGGAATGTATTAATAAACATTAATCCAATCCCATCCAATCCAACTTTATTTATATAGCACTTTAAAACCTTCATTAATGATTAATAAAGTTGATTTAAGGCTCGATATCTTGACTTATAGTCACACAGTTGTGTTTAATAGAAGCCTATGTGCGCGATCAGAAGTGTCACAACACAAACAACCCTGAAATGTTGACTTTAATTAAATGTATTATGTCAACAGATTTCACACAACTGTATAAGGTTAGTTGAAAGTTTAACCTAATAAATATATATTTTTATATAACGGCTTTCAACTAACCTTACACTGTACAGTTGTGTGAAATCTCTTGACATAATACATGTATGTTATTATATTAATGGTTTTAGCCTTTGCAGACCATTTACATGCACTAAAACCTTTACAGTATAACACACTACAGGAGAGGGAAATTACCCAAAAATAGAAATAAATAAATACCGGACATGCAACACGTGCTTTGCAGGAATAATGAGTCACCGAGCAGGAACTTTTGCAGAGTTTCTAGTGTCGGGTTATTAGGGTCTGAAAAGCATATTTTTGGCTTGTAGAAACAGACAGAGTGCTGGAGCTTCTGTTTTATTGAGGGTGCTGCTTATATATAATATGCAGGATTTGTAGACATTGGTGTGACAGGTTTATCCCGGCATGTATTCCACAGCCTGCTGCTCTGAGGGTATCTTATTATTAGAGCAACCTCACTTGTTATTATTCAGTGCTTTTATTCTGTGGTTATAGAATACAGTGATTATTGTGAACTGATCAAGACAGAAGGGAAACATGGAGGAAGTGTTATGTTTGAATTACTGGCAAAAAGCATCACACAGGGAATTAAACCGAAACCCGGAGAACTTTTTATAACATAAGATATACTTGGAGAAATTCAATTCAAGCGTGCTCTCTCTGAGGTCAGGTAAGAGGAGGAAAATAGATTGCATTTATCCATCTCAAAAACCTCAGCTTATTTAGAATTAAACATTTGTTTTGAAACAGAACTATTTACATGTTCCAATACCTCCTTTCGTCACGGCTTCACGTTTGCTTCCCCAGTGACTTCACACCAATCTATCTACGTATTGTTCAATTAAAACGAACACGTTTTTTTATATTTCAGTATTTTTAACACATTTTTCTGCAGTGACATCGTTTGTTTTAATAAATTAGGAACCTGCCATACTAATAGTGTCATTTACTACTACATCCTTCATCATCTTCCTTTTTTAACTGGTGCTAATTAGTATGTGATGTTACACGAAGCACACCTAGACGACTCTGTAATTAGGAGCTCTTAATATAAACGGTTGGTCCCTAATACTCTAACGTAGCGCGAGGGTCTTTAAAGCTCCTAAATATGACATCATTGAGATTAAAAGAGAGAAATAAGAAGGTTTCCGTGAGCTCAGATTGGAGGTGATGCAGCAGCAGCTTCTCTAAAAGATCAGGAGGTTCTGATATGGACGACTCTGCAGAAAGCAGCACATCAGAGAAGAAGAAGTGCCGACGGCATTTCTTCCAGCTGCAGTATGTCCCGTGTTCAGAGACTTCACAGTGGGTTTAAAAGCTCATTTGAATATGTGCAAGGTTTCTGGGTTGTGCGTTCAGGTATAAGCACCACTTTCCCCTAAGACTTGAATCCAGTTCATCTTAATTATACAAGAAGTTCTGCCGCCAAAGCTAATGCATGTATCCGGAGCGGCTTTCACACTCTTCTGGTTCTTCCTCTAGTCCATCAAGCTATTCATTCCACAATTATCTTGCTGATTAACAAACCAACCAACTCACACACCAAGCACACAAAACACTCCTTTAGGGATTCAAACTACATAGTCAAAGAAAGATAATAGTTAAATACTACTTTTCATTCAACACATGCAGCTCAAAGTGCTTTACAAAATGACATATCACAAGTTAAAAACAAACGAGAAAATCCCCTCAGATTATTTGATAAGAACTTTAAAAGGTACATGCAGCAAAATACAACATTTTATCAGGTTAATAGACTAAAGGAGGTAAAACGTATAAAATAAAATAAAATAAAATAAATGATGGTGTCTCTCTGACAGATAAGGCACAAGATGAATATTCTAAGTTAATTTCACTGGCTTGTTTTTCTTTGAATTGGAAATAAATCAAGTATTTATCGTCACTGCTCCTAGTTTTAGGCAGCTACCATAAAGCAACACGGAAGAAGAGATTGTGTTTTGCTCAACTGGACTTTGGTAGTGTTTTAAAGTTCATTGAACCTGTAGGTCCAAACAAACCCAAGGCCTTAAAAACTGCATTTCCTACCAGGAGTGGGGTTCGAACCCACGAGGACTAACGTCCATTGGGTCTTAAGTCCAACGCCTTAACCACTCGGCCATCCTGGTCACACTATACCTCAAAACAAGGACAGGATATTAAAATCACTGCTCACAGTTCAGCAGTGTTTCAAGAGAAGCTAATGACCCTGGCTCTGTATGTCATGCAGACACTTCAATGCATCCTATTGACCCCGACGGACAGGGTTGTGAAAAGTGACTGAATGAATACATGGGCAACAAAAAAACATCTTAAAAAGGATGCACTGCAAAATGGTTTAGGGTACTCAGCAGTAATTAGTGATGTTACGTTCGCGAACGATACGATTATTTTGAACGATACGATTCTTTTGAACGATACGATTCTTTTGAACGATACGATTCTTTTGAACGGCTCTTTGGTACGAACAAAGGGAACCGAGCCGTTCTTTTTATCGTTGGTTCACCGCCTGCCATAAATCCACTCGCCTTTACGGGAACTTGCTTTCCTGAATGCACATTAGCCGTAGATGATGGCGTAGCGCATGCTGCTTGAGTAGTAGTTTGGCTGGCTGAGAGATGTAGCACGTTCTACATTTCTCTGTGAGTAAAAGTAGATTTCATTACCCTGGTGATAGTTTCACAGAGAAACCTATTAACCCCCTTAAAACAAAAAGGGCTCTTTTGAACGGCTCTCGGAAAGGAACGGAGCCGTAAGATCAGGCTCCCTTCAACGAGCCGTAATTCCCATCACTAGCAGTAATCAATACATGTACATGATTTTGTGGTGGGTCTGTATCGTGGTACAACGCCGGACAAGGGCTCTGGTCAGGAAAGAGGAGAAGATACATGGCAATGTGGTGGTCAGCTCTGATACAACCAATAAAATGTCCAAGGCAAACTAAAGCCAGGCAGAAAACCCACGAGCTCGAGCACAAACACTCTGTATTGATCCACTGTCAGTCTGATTACTGAGGAACAGGAGACACATCCCAGATTCTGATGTCCTCAGATGTTCGAAACTTATCAGAATCAGGTCACAGTTTTTATCAAAGCAGAAAAAGTGCTGTGGTTTTTTTTTTTTCACCTTGAAATGAGCTTCTCCTTCTCTTTTTTACCTTTTGCTCATTACTGCGGCACGTCCAATTGAAAGTGAAATAAAATCAAGTTTGATTTAATGGGTTTTCATTTCAGCCTTCGAGGCAATGCAAGGAGAAAATTAGACAGAGCCTGTGGACTTGTGATATCCGCGGTGGAGCCACACAGACGCCAGCCAGATTTACTTCCAATGCTGATTACAGAATTACTGAAGACAGTAATTATTCACAACTATTACAGAAGCCAACTAGCACGTGTGTGGCGCTCTGATTAAGACATACATACATTCTGTTTCAAGGACTTTTCAGCAGACACCGTGTGCACATTAACATTGTTCGGTTTATTCAAATGTTGACATTGTTAGTGTAGTATTCTAAGGAATCCACGGGAAAATATGGAAATGTGGGCAGAGATTTTTGGATTACTACTATCCTTTAATACTGAGCTTTATTGCATCTTTCCGCTCACAATTTTGGTTTTTATCACCTGAAATGTTATGTTTTGGTTCACTCACATTAGTTAAAGATGCAAAATATACGTTTTTTACTTTAACTAAGGTTAATTAAGGGTTTTTAACCTTAAATCTCGCTTTTACGATGCGATTCTCTCTGCCAAAGGTCACAAACATATTTATTGCACTTTTATTTTTAAAGGGCCCATGTCATGCTTTTCCGGTTATCACCCGTCCCCTTGTGTGTTCTGAAGCTTCTGCATGTAAACGGTCTGCAGAGTCACAAACCCTCAAAGTACACCCTGTAGCGAGTAAAACTCTAACACAGAAAAGACCTGTCTGTGCTGGTACAAGAGAACGAGGCGTTCTGGGGCGCCTCGTTTCTCTTGTTCCATTGTTTGCTTCCTGGGTTCTGTGACGTGTGAACACCCAGATCAACAACAAATGACCGGATTGGCCCAAATGGACCAATCCGCGGAGCCCCTCACACACCAGGATCCCTTGGCTAACTAACAGGGAGTCCCATTGACGTGCATAGAGCTCCCTGGCTGGTAATATACGAGTTGGGATGGCGGAGAAATGCTCTCCGCAGACCCATTCTCACAGCGTTATATAAACCTTTTTCTTTCTCGATATCAAGCCACACTTATTGTTTTTACTTCGGCTGTGAGTGTGTGTGTGCTCAAGATGAGTTTTGCTTGTTCTCGCTGTATCGCCGACCCGGAAACCTGTCCGCTCCTCGCAGCAGCGAGCCTCGCAACGTCTCGACCAATCACGGCCCGTCCACACTACAGCTTAAAAAAAAGCTTGGAGCTGGGCTTGTCTGAAGCTCGACCAACAACCAATCACATGAATCTCCCGCCCCTGACACACAGGGGGGGGGATGCTGTATGAGAAACCAATGTGATTTTGGAAAATTGCACAATTTAAATCTATTCTAGCAGACCTAAACAATGGAAAAATGATCAATATAAATGGCCATAACATGTGACATTTATGCATCTTTGCAGCAAGTTTTCCAACTATCTCCTACCAGGAGTGGGGTTTGAACCCGCGAGGACTAATGCCCATTAGATCTTGAGTCCAACGCCTTAACCACTCGGCCATCCTGGTTGGACATTCTCAAACAAGGACACCAATCTCGAGAGTTGAGTTAATTAGGTAACCTCAATGAAAAAGGAGGTTTAACTTCATAAGAACATATCTTATGTTAAGCTACTACAATGGCAAATAAAGTGCATACACACATGCTAGGCATAGGCATAGAAAATACTAGTGAGCGCTTTCACCGATTTCAAGCAGTTGAGTCCTCATTTCAGTGGACAAACATACATATTGTGCCTTTATTTAAGCGATTTTAAAGCAAAACATATCGTTTTCCAACTATCTCCTACCAGGAGAGGGGTTTGGACCAACGAGGACTAATGTCCATTGGATCTTAAGTCCAACGCCTTAGCCACTTGGCCATCCTGGTTGGTCATGCTGAACAAGGACACCATTTTTGATCGTTGGGTTATTTAGCTAACCTCAATGAAAAAGCAGGTATAACTTCACAAGAACATATCTGAGAGAAAGCTACGAGAGCAGTGAATGGAGCGCACACAAACCCTCTAGGCATAATACTGGTGGGTGCTTTCACTCGCTTCAAGCCATATACTCCTCCTTTGAGTGGACAAACACAATTATCTTGCCCTTATTTAAGCAATTTTACAGCAAGTTCTCTATTTCCTACCAGGAGAGGGGTTTGAACCCACGAGGACTAATGTCCATTGGATCTTAAGTCCAACGCCTTAACCACTCAGCCATCCTGGTCGGACATAATCGAACAAGGACACCATTTTCGAGCGTTGAGTTGTCTAGGTAACTTCAATGAAAAAGGAGGTATAACTTCATAAGAACATATCTGAGAGAAAGAGTGAACATAACCCTTTAGGCATAGCAAATACTGGGATGGCTTTAACCCGTATCAAGCTCCTCCTTTGCGTGGACAAAGATACTTATTGTGCCTTTTATAGTCAAACAGAACGTTGTCCACCTATTTCCTACCAGGAGTGGGGTTTGAACCCACGAGGACTAATGTCCATTGGATCTTAAGTCCAACGCCACGCCTTAACCACTCGGCCATCCTGGTTCGAAAAGTACTCTAACAAGGACACACACTTTGACACTACAATCATGTATGTTTTAAAACTTTGTACAGACCGATATCATCCCATTTTCGATTTTTACGCTAAACTAAGCTACGCTAAACCAAGCTACGCTAAACTAAGCTACGCTAAAACAACTTAAACTAAGCTAAATTAAGCTAACTTTGACCTGTTCTGAATAATTTCATCTTCTCTGAGCAAAAAGGTCATTGTTATCTGATTGTTTTAACTGCTGTAATTGTATTAAGGCGTCTAAACGTTTTACATTTTCCCCCAAACTACAGAAAATAAATGCTAAGTTGAAAGCGACATTTAGCACAACCTCAGTCGTTTTCACAAAGCAATAGCAGCCTCGTTTTCCCTCCACTTCTATTGTGAGAATACAAGCATCTCATTATGTGTCTGGATCTCAATGTTGGCTTGTCTCAGGTATTCTTTGCGCCCTGGCAGCAAAGCAAAGAGGAAGATTTACATTTCCCCACTCATTATTCCTGGAATGACCTCCAGAGCGAAATTAAGCTGCACTGTGTAAC
>JAMFTG010000112.1:22500-25000 GCA_023974075.1 Chaenocephalus aceratus | reverse complement strand
GGATAGGAGTCGAGGAGGGGAGTTCGAGAAATGAGAAAGGGACGATGTGACGGGAACAGAGACAGCAAGGATGGAAGTCAATAACAGCACAAAGGATATGTCGGTGTATAGCTGAGCATCTGTGTGTATATTACAAAGATGCTAAGAGGTATTGGTTCCATGTTTGCTTTATTGTATGCCATGCCTCTCTGTTAACCTCGACTTCACATTTGGTGACATTCTGATGCTTATTTCCAGAGAGGAGGCAACATTTTCACTATGTCGGTTACAAACATCAACCAAAACAAATCCATTTAAAAAACTAGACATATTAATAATTAAAATAATAATTTATTCTATTTAGAGGCGCCTTTCAAAGCACCCACGGACACCTGAGATTAAGGAGGACATATCATGCTAATTTTCAGGTTAATGTTTGTATTTTCTGCCTCTACTGTGACACGTGTTGTTGTTCAAGAGGTCGGGATCTCAGTCTTTGCAGGCTTTACAAACCAAACACAGGAAAGGAAAGGGAAAACTCCAAAAGTATAATAGTAGTTCTTCCTCCTCTGCTTTAACACAACGCATCCATCCCTCTTGAAAAGCACGAGCTGTAGAGTCCCTCCCTGCCCTCCTCCAAAGGCACCTGCCAATAAGCATGACCAAACAAGCGGTGGCAGAATGAAGCCATGCAGTAATTGGACAAGACTAATTGCAATAGTGAAGTCTCAGAGTGTCTGATTGCGCTGGGGAAGGACAGCAGTCACAGGACGGCTCGCTTTGTTTGCGCAGGCCAACATTGTTTGACTTGTCACTTTGTAATTAGGATTGCACAGAACTTTGTACGGATGTCTGGGACTCAGACTGGATCTGCATAATGCTTCTTTGTGTAGTGGGATGTCATCTTTTCACATTGTGTTACCCACAGACAGTGGCGTTTTATATGTACAAAAGTGGTGGGGCACAAAAAACTTAGATGTCTGTATATAAGCTTCTGCAGTGAGGTTCATGGCTGCTGAGGCTCTGGCTCTGACTCTTCAGGTTTACAAATATTATATTTTGACCTAAAATATATTATTTTCAAAAGCATTTTTTGTCTGATGCTTCAATTAATTTTAAACAGACAGTTCAACAAAAGGATACCCAAACAATGGAATTTTATCATTTAAATATTGAATTGTTCTCTCTTAGTAAGATCCCATTTTCAATAACATGGCGGTCTTACCTTGACTTGAAGATGAAGTCCATGCTATCCTTCTGGACAAAAATCTCTATTACTTTTTTGTAAAAGTCCTCCTTATGTTCTTGTAGTTTCAAAAGTCTATCATAAATCTAAATGATGGATAAAAGTAGGGTAGACATGTGGATATTATCCGGCTGAACAAAACGTACATTTATCTAACAGCTACGTTTCCCACAGATCTTATTTTGAGCTATTTTCCAAAATCCTATGGAGAAATCTCATTCCTTTTTTGTGGAGGGAAGCCATGCGCAGCTTACTTCCTGGTTTTAGGACGCTCACTGCAGCTCTCTCGTCTGCTCTTCACACACCACACTTTTCGCGGCACACGTACTTACAGCCAATCAGCTCTGAATGATGTGAGATGACGTATGGTGGGGATGGCAGCTCTATGCCCCTATGGTCATTATTTTTTGCTACACTAATTAAATAGGACAATACTCTGAGCATGCGCAGTGTAGGTTTTACAGTCACCGTTCACTTAGACAGTGAGAGGGAGGGGCAGGATCGGGTTCTGTCCCACGTGGCTCTAAACAGCTCAATAGGCACACACTGTAGACACTGATTAGAAGAACACAGACTAAAACAGCAATGAGACGAATCAGATGATTAAACATGATCTTAAAATATATTTTTGCATTTCTTTGTAATCATTATTTTTTCCGGTTGTGTATTTTCAAATTCTAGCGCACTCGAGCTGGTTTCTCCAGAATGACCTACCCCACCTTTAATTACACATCCGAAAAGGGGTGGGAAGAAGATTACACTTTTTTAATCCCACACCTTCTCCCAAAAACGAAATAACCGCAAACACGTTCAATAAGCTATTTAACTTTGAGGCAGGGGTAAAATGCTAACTCATTTCCAGGTTTAAGGACTCATTCCTGCTCCCTCCATCTCAAAGATCAGCCCTAGCTGTACCAGATAACAGATCAAGCTGTTGACTCAGTATCTGCCTGATATTGGATGTCATTGTTGGCATTTCCTTGTGTGTAATCATCTCCGATAACCTTGCAATTTGCGGCAGCCAAGAACAACGCGTTCTATAATAGCTCACAAAAAAAGTAAAGGCCACGCATTCTCCACATGTGCCCAGGGTATAAGAAGTCTGCTCATGCTTGAGTACAAAAGAATGGTGCTGAGGTGTTTCCTGGAAAAAAGCCAGGACTGTTAAGTGGAAACAGAGGGCACATCAAAAAGCTGGGGAGAAGTCCAAGGGGAGAGCCGTGAAGGGGGAAAGACAGTGACCGAGCCGAGGGGCCAGAGCAAGAAGACTGTAAG
>JAMFTG010000112.1:0-17500 GCA_023974075.1 Chaenocephalus aceratus | reverse complement strand
GACAATACGAAGGAAACAAGAAGCTGGCCGATTGTCTTAGGAAGGCAACACGACGACGTGAAGCCCTCGCAATGCCGTCATGTAGCCATCGTATTATAGTACGATGACATCGACATTGCATTTATTGCACAACAAAATCATATTATGTAAATAACCCAATTTGTGTTCTGTGAAACTGAAAAGGGATATTACATTGAATTCGTTGCAGTTGTTTGTCTTAAATGTAATTAGGTTAACTGTTTTATTTTAGATGCTTTTATTTTAAGGCGAGTTTACGCTGTTGACAGGAAGTTGTTGTTGCTATGGAAACAACATGACGGAGTGTGTGGTTCGGGTGCCATCGTGTGGCCTTCTGTAGGCATCGTACTTGCTTCGGCTGTTGCTTAGCTGTTGACCAAGTTCGGGGCCATCTTCGTGCGAAATTCACAATTCCATATTCGTGTGTCCATCTGGTGTCAGTGTGACAGGGCTTTACCAGAATACAATTATCAAATAAGCAAAAACAACACCGTTTTTATTGAATATTTGCTTGTACCGTACTTTTCGGACTATAAGCCGCGACTTTTTCCCCCATTTTTTTTGTGCAGCTAACGGCCACTAGGGGACCTCCTAAATCTATGGATTTACAGGTAAAATTAACCACCTTTAACACTACGGGCTATATGACCGGTCCGCGCCCGCCACCTTTAAGCGGCGGGCTCCAGCAGGAAAAGCTGGAGCCCGGAAAAGAGTGAGACAGGTAGTGCGCCAAAGTAAAAGTGGAACCAAGAGACAGAACGAGAGCAAGACAGACGGACAATTTAGCTGCTGCGGCTTATATGCAGGTGCGCTTTATAGTCCGAAAAGTACGGTATGCATTATATCAGCTGCTGTAACCTTGTTGGTTTTTCTTATCATCATTTGGCTTTGAACAGTAATGTATCCAAACATTGTGGATTCTCCTTATGAGCCAGGCGTTTCTTGTGAGTCTCGATCCTGTGTATCTCTGGTAAATGCTGATTGATTGACATCTGACACAGGCACTAGTGATAACCTTTCCTTGCTTTCTGAACAGCCATTGGATAAAAGCCATGTTTTTGAAGGGCGGCTGTCAATTACTGTACATAATTTGCAGGATGGGGGTACGATTGATAGGTCCTGCAGTGCAGAACCTGTCGAGGAAACAAAATGACTTGTTTAGGTTTAGGAAAAGGTCGTAGTTTGGGTCAAAACAAGGCAACACATGTCCTTGCTGCACTTCAAGAGTTCATTTCAGACAAACAGCCCTTTGGTGGATCCCCTCTCCTAAAAGTATCTTATTTTTATTTGTCATGTACTGTACTAGTTTATGCAACGAAACTCCTTGCTTACTGTTAGAAAAATCTCCCTGGTCCCCGGCTTGAGCTTCAGCCTCAGGATCCATGTATCTGTGATCCTCTCCAGAATGGAAGGAGTCATCACATACAGAGCATCAGCTAGTTCCTGAGCAGTGTCCTTCACACGCTGATATCCAAGAGAGGGAGTCACACAGTCACAAGGTGGAGGAATAGAAAGCAGTACTCAATGTTTACTTCAGATTAGCTCCACGTCAGAAATGAGCATGCTTGATGTCTATCTCCATAGAGGCTGAATCATCATGTTCACCACATAGCTATCACATGCCTCAAACAGTCCTGGTGCTCTTTCTAGTAATCATACGTCCTGTCATGTGCACCTATCCTTGAAAGAGTACATTCAGTATTTTCCCAACACACGTTTTAGAATAGATTTAGAAAAAATGCAATGTGTTGATCCCAATAGGAGAAATATAGTTCTGTCACAGTAGCATGGCATTGCAAGGTATTGCATGTGAAAGATACTGTAGACATCCATCGTTATTTATTTCTATATGTCTATCAAAAACAGAATGGAAGTTAGTTTACACTATTACAGTCCAACCTACTACTCACAATATGTTATTTAAATTATACGAGTGTGCAAAGGAATTGCAGTTATTAAACTAATATTAGATGCAATGAGGAGCAGTGTAAGAACGACATGAATTAATACGTTTTATTGAAAGTGAAACAACTTCGTTGAGAAAATAGACACGGAAGAAAATATGAAGCTGGCAGTAAAGGAAAAGTTATTTTTAGCGATAATAAATTACCTTAGTTAATTCTAAGTTCGATTTGAATAACAACACTTGACTATTGGTTGCACATGTCACCTGGTTTCCTAAAAGGCAGCTCATTATGACTAGGGTTACATACAAATGAAAGTGCATTACCTTCTGTAGGTATAAGTGCTAACAATGGACGACAACAGCCCCTAAGAGCCAGTGTGTGCATGCAGATGAGTTTCATGTTTTAATACAACAGCTCGCTGGTGGAGATTTGCATGCTGTCTTCGGTTCAGCAGATGGAAACCTGACGGACCAGCTGAACATACAGGAGTGATGGCTGCTGCCAGAGAGAGAGAGCGTTGTGTGTGTGTGTTGTGTGTGTGTGTGTGTGTGTGTGCGCGCAAAGGGGGGTGGTGGGAATGGAGTGTGTGTGGAGGAACAGACAACATGGTGAAACTCGGAGTAAAGGCCATGGAAAGAGAGCTCGAGTTAAAGTGATGCTTTTTGCTTTTGGCAAAGATCTGTGGTGGTGATGGAGTTGGGGTTCGTTGCCATGGTGTTTTGCTTCAAGTGCATCCACTGGAATATGATATTGTAGGAAAATATGAATCCATTATGGACCTGGAAATGAAAAACAGGGTTTTGATGTAGAAACATTTATAGTGATGTGAGTTCATAGCAGCACTTACTTTACCATCAGCAGACAAACCCTTTTAAATGGTGCCGTTCAGCATTACATTACATCACATATCATTTTGACCCTTTTTTCCAAGCCACGTGCGATACCTGCAAAAACCATAACCAATCAAACTCTGAAAAACAAGGACAGTGCAGATATATTCACTTCAAGCAAGATCATGGTGAATTAGTTACAAGGCCTAATTACCCTATTCATACTAAACACCACTAGATATATTATTACCTACTTGTTATATACTATAGTACATTGTGAATAACTTTGAATGTGTATTTACATTTTACTGGACATTTTTATACGAATATATATATTTTTATTGGACATTATAATTTTTTATTTATTAGGTTTATATATGTAATTTGATTTATTTTTACATTTTTGTTGAAAATGTTATTTCTTCATGAGTTTCTTTTAATATTTTTTACTTTATTATTTGCCCTTTTTTGTTTGTTCACCATGTAAAGCGGCCTTGGGTCCCTTGAAAGGCGCCACACAAATGTCATCTATTATTATTATTATTACAATCAGTGCCGATTCAAGAGTCTGTGGGGGGCCCTAGGCAAACATTCACTGGGGGCCCCTCAAACCAGCTTCTCATCACCACGCACCCCCCCCCCCCCTGCACGGCAACGACTAAGAAGCAGCATTTCACGCCGCGCTATGCATGGTTTCCCGACATGTCGTTGCAGTAAATTAAAGGGTGTTTCATGTTGTCGCTGCTGTGGACCTTCTTAATCTACCTTCTGTGGGGGCCCCCTTCTGGTCCGGGGCCCCAAGCAGTTGCCTGCTGTAAGGGAAACTTCTGCTTCAATGGAGAGTCAGGACTCAGAGAGACACGGGACGAGCAGGAGTTCTGATGTCAAACACTGGCAGTTTATTACAAGCATCGGCCGGAGAATTCATATCACAAGTCACAGCAGCAGAAAGTTCTGACTTTGGGTTGTCATGTCAATTCTCGAAGGGACGGGTGGCGCAGTGGTCTGTGCATCCCATCATCAGATCAAGGGGAGTGCTGTTGAACTCCAGTTCGAAACCCGTTGTGTCCTTGGGCAAGACACCCGGATTTGCTCCTGTGGGTATTGTCCACAGTACATGTATAATACCAATGTGTACTTGTAAAAGCGCCTCGATGACCTCGAGGCGTGAAGATGGACGGTGTGGCGCAGTGTGCTGTGCAATGATCAAGGGGTGAAACCCGCCGCTGCTGCGTCTGTAAAGCCGGTGACACTTCGCCTGAACTTGCTCCTGTGGGTATTGTCCACAGTTTCTGACCATTATATGTGTGTATATGTAAAGCACTTTGAGTCATTGAAAAAGCGCTATAATAAATGTAAGGAATTATTATTATTAATTCTGATCAGCCTCGCATCTTGGTAGCCCTTTAACTAGTTTACCGAGAGCTAATCAGCATATTGGGGGAAGGTATCCGTGAGCACCTGGAGGCACTGAATCACTTATCTGACTCTATGGCTCTGTGACCGAGAGTTGACCGGTCATAAAACCGGTAATGTTCCCTAAGACAGATAACAGACTTCGGTCGTAAAACGTCAACAGGCCGAAATGTCAAATATCTTAAGTAAAGACTCAATTAATCCCTAACACCTGCCTTGCCTTTCCGCAAGCGGCAGCCCTGATTACAATTGCTCAGATTTGAGTGGACAATCGTTTTTAATGATGAACCGTCAGTGAAAACATCTAAAAGTTGCTTGGAGCGAAGTTAATCAAAAGTTTTAAGAACATCGATTAACTGCTTCATTCTTATATTGACGTGGCTGATTTATTTTCCAGTGGCATGCCTTCGTCCCCAGGTCATGAAACTTTAATGTAGGGGATAATGTCAGCTCGTAATTACAAAAAAAAGTGGCGAGATTGGATTTGTGCAGCGCGGCAAACGCAGCTCTGAAGGTCAGAATCACGGCGCCGATCAATACTCTGAACATTAACTATTCTCTCCAAATTCTAGCCTGCAGATGTTCAATGATCAACAATTGGAAGATAGATTGTTGTGGTGTCACTTGAGTTTTATCTTTTATTACGGCAATCAGTTGTACATTAGGTAGAGTGTTGGAGGAACAGCAGTTTACAGTCATGGTGTTATTTTTGCCATGGATTAAAAGCCAACGCAATATTTTTAGGGTTGTCTAAAGTCACTATAGTGCAGACCAAAGTGTCCCAAGGCTCAGGGAAACATCAAAGGTATTGAAACTTACATACTCAACACTGTGGGCAATCCCCACAGGAGCAATTTGGGGTGAAGTGTCCAGGGACACAACGAGATGCTGACTACAGTGGGGTTTGAACCTGATCCCAACACCAACGCACTAGTCCACCACGCCACACACCACACGCCGCCCCCTATGTGCCGATTCGATTCCTTAATATATAGACTTTATAAAGAAGACTTGTAGAAAAGGCAGTCAAGATAAGATAAGACAGGACTTTATTTATCCGGAAGGAATGTGTTAAAATAACGTAGTGGCAGATACGTAATTGCAGGTTATTCATAAAACATTATTAATAATAATAATAATATTGCACAGGTTATACAGCAGCGAGTGCTTTGTAATGATGGTAACGGTATTTATATTGCATATAGTGGTGGTGTGGAAGTTCTCAGTTCCCTTTACTGAGGGGTAAAGAGTTTTAGAGTTTGATGGCCACTGGAGGAAAGTTCAAGCTTTCAGAAGAAACCTATAGGGTCTAGAGAGAAGAAGAAATGCCCTTCAACAACATTTACTCTATTAGGAACACTTGCAGACGTATTGTTGAAGGCAAACACAAAAGTTAGCATAGCATGAGGCGCTTTCACACCGGAGTACTTTTCCCGTTTAGTTCCGATAGTGCCCGGAGTTTTGCGTTCACACCAAAAAGAGAACTTAGGTCAGAGAGCTTTTACCCTCATGTTTAGTGCCTGCTAGAGAGGTGGGACTATCCTGGGGAGAAAAAAGTACCAATTTCTGAGTTTTTTTAAGTTGCCATTGTATTTGCTGGCATTATCATTATTAGCATTAGCATTAGCATTAGCCCCGCGCACAAATGGAGAGAGACTAACTTATGGCAACACAACAAAAAACATGGGAGCGGTGGAGATGAGGAGGTGTCGGCGTTCTGGCGATTTACTCGGAAGGCTTCAGTAGAAGCTGCTGGGACTCCCAGCAGCTTCTACTGAAGCCTTCCCCAACTCCGGGGACTTTCGGCCGGGGACTTTGGGCGGCAGTATACGCCGTGAAGTGGTTTGCGGCCTGCCAGTAAACCCAAAGCAGAAGAAGAAGAAGTGAGTCAGCGGCTTCATTTGCTTAATCCTCCCCTCAGGGAACTTATTCCGGTGTGAACGCGATCGACTCTTAGTTCCACCTTGATCAAAATCAATGGTAGTTTTCCATTGGATTTTGGAATAGGCTCTACTGCAGAGAATAATCTTTGTGTCAAACAAACATTTATGATACTGACTGATAATCTCCACATTAACATCACTTTCTGATTTTTTAAGTGAACATGTGATATTCAGAAGTAGAAAGCTAACGTTAAGTCTATAAACAAACTACGTCAAGGTCGCAAGCTAAAGGCAGTGAATGTTCGACATGAATACGTTTAGTAGTCTCATTCAGTCGTTGGTTAGTCTGCTGTTTTTAAAGACACAAACACGCTTCAGAAATTCACCACCTCAAACAAATTGTGAAAATGTCGTAGGCTTGTGTTAACCACAGATCTTATTTCAGACTTCTAACCAAAAACATGTTACAAAAGCACTTGAAGTGCTAAAACGCTAACTCTTTAGGGCTCATAGCTGCACCACTCTATTTGATTGAGTATATCTGTGACGGGGTTCTCGTGTCCGTATGAAAACACTGGCCTAGTCGGTTGGGTTAAGCTCCAACATTTTAATAACAGCAGCAACAAATAAAATAACGAACCAGCAGAACTTAAACAAATCACACCGTCCATCACTCATCAGAGTAGACATGCTCTGGTGTTGCCTTCTCTCAACCATCCCCCGAACACGTCCCAGCTGTTGCCTTCATTGCAACATTCTTCCGAGTCCTCCTTCAGGGCCAAAACCGTCCATTTTGACCCCATAGCCCCTCCCACATGCTTACCGTCAACAGGTGACGCATTTACCTCAAACCACATTGTCAGCATAAAAAAATCCGACACAAACATAAACAGGTTAACCACCTCTTAACATAATCATTTAACAAATTAACAAACGCACATAAATAATAAATTGCATGGTTCCTTTTTAGGAGAGAGCAGGACATGTTTGTTGTGTGTGGTGTGTGTGTTGTGTGTGTGTGTGTGTGTGTTGTGCGTGTGTGTGTGTGTGGTGTACTAGAATTAATTTACTTGTGGGGACCTACATCTGTTTACATAGGTCACGAGTGGGGACTCGCCTCCTTATGGGGACAAATTGGAGATCCCCATGGGGGGAATCATTAATTTTAGGGTGAAGACTTGGTTAGGTTTAGGATTAGGGTTAGGGTAAGGGTATGGTTAAGGTTAGGATAAGCTCTAGGAAATGCATGTAAAGTCAATGTAATCCCGGAAGTGATGTATACATGGTATGTGTGGTGTGTGTGTGGACTAGCATACTATACTTGTGGGGACCTACATCTGTTACATAGTCACGTGTGGGACTCGCCTCCCTTATGGGGACAAATTGGAGGTCCCCATGGGGGGAATCATTAATTTTAGGGTGAAGACTTGGTTATGGTTAAGGTTAGGATAAGTCTCTAGGAAATGCATGTAAGTCAATGTAATGTCCCCTGAAGTGATGTATACATGGTATGTGTGTGTGTGTGTGTGTGTGTGTGTGTGTGTGTGTGTGTGTGTGTGTGTGTGTGTGGGCTGTCAGTGGTGAAGTCAGTCACTCATGTGATCCGCTCCATCACAATATCAAACCAGCATTTTGTCTAGATTTGAATTCAGTACAGTGTTTGGCACGTTACAAAAAGCCAGATTAAATATCTCGGGTCGACCCTTTGTCTAATTTTGAGCATCCTCACAGTGGAGAAAGTCTGTTTGTACTATATGATAACAGATGACTATTTCCAATGAAATACCATGTATTGTAAGACTGTGGAGCATCTCTATGGAAGACTCTCACTAGCATTTGTACACCAAAGACTGTGATGCATGCGAGGCTTCAGCCGCAGTATCTGTACATCAAATAGCAATATCTCCCAGCGTGAGGTGTGCAGCCCTCTGGCAATATCCTCCTCACACAGAGCCAAGGTCACTAACTACGGTATCTCATCTCACAAAGCAAAAGGATTACCAGTTTGTTTGGCTACTCTCCGATGGGAAAGCTTCCTGGAAATCGCTCGACCCTCCATCATGAAAGGCTGTCGGCTCC
Organism: Chaenocephalus aceratus; assembly: GCA_023974075.1. Classification (NCBI taxonomy): domain Eukaryota; kingdom Metazoa; phylum Chordata; class Actinopteri; order Perciformes; family Channichthyidae; genus Chaenocephalus; species Chaenocephalus aceratus. The sequence continues at coordinate 9,367 of JAMFTG010000112.1, read as the reverse complement.
GAGGTTAATTTTCGTTATTGAGTTTGTAAAGTGTTGCTCTCACTTCTACTGCCTTCCAGGTGCACACCTGACTACACCTGTGGAGAAATTAGGCGTTATGGCTGTTCTCCAAAGATGGGTCTTTCACCTTCCCCCACTCATGTGTTATATCCTACAACAGTGTTTATTCACCCGCAGTGCATTCATATTTCCTCTCTCTAACTTCTCTACTCTCTTCCAGTACGGTCAAATAAAATGAATATGCCTTTGAGCCAGGATGATAAAAATTAGATTAGATTCCTTTTATTGTCACTACACAGAGTAGAGAGAAATTCCAAGTATAAAATGGACTTTAACAAGAAAAATCCACATTTTGAAATCATTGTAGAGGCAAAAAATACGTGTTGTCATAACAGTGCAGCATTACATCTGTGACGCGGGAAGAAAAACCTTTCGAATGAGCCTCGCAGCGGCAAACAACTCGAGGTTTGTACACACTAACAAATAAAGTGCTGCATTATGAATTGCCTTATTGGCATGTGGATGTTTTGTGGATCTGCAGCCATGGGCAATCAGGATTAGGCCGTGCGAGATATTGAGTGTTGCAGACCTGATTTCTGCAGCAGCTCCACTTGAAAGACCCAGGAGTATTTTACAGAGCGGATTATCAATTCACGACTGCCAGGAGAACCATTATCTCTCCGTTGGGAAATGTCGTTATTTAAAATCTTTGTCCAATTATATTACGCTTGCAGGGGCAGCAGAGGCAAGACATGCAGGTTGATGAAGGCTCTGAGTGCTGGGATTTATCAAAGTGTTTACAGTCGATGAAATATTTTGCTTCTGAGGAGAGAGGAGAAGCAGGGTCTCCGAAGTGGGTTTCTAAATGTGTTTTGTTGATGTATAAAATCATAATCAAAAGCAATAAGAACGCTGGGGTTGAAAACAAATATGCAGCCTGTGGAGTCCATTTAAAAGCTTTTTTTTTTAAAAACATTGATTGGTTGGTGCCCTGGCTTCTATCCACTGTTGAGGGTTTGTGAAAGTGCTGCAGCCTTGCGTGGGCGTCAGATGGGTTATTGACGTCTTAGTCTTAGTCTTAGTCTGGGTTCAAATTGATCGAGCAAAGTTCAAAGTTCATGGGAACATTCAAGACCTGTTCGAAAGCAAGGTTGAAATGAAAAAAAGGATTTCAAGTCTGTATCAACCCTGAGAATAGTTTACAGAGGCCGCATCGTGTAAGTGTCGTGGAGCTAAAAGGATGTTTGTCCTTCACGATGGAGCTGAAGAAAAGACCATGGCCTCATTGGGAGCATGAATGTGCTCTTATGGTAATCTGAAGTTATATTACGACACAGTTGCGTCTGACTGATTGTGGTTCTAGAGGAAAGCTCATGTACTCTCCAATAATGGAAAGGGTCTATCCTCAGGGGAGCAAGTGATGTTAGAAGGATGGCAATACAGTGTGAGTGAATACTAAGGCACAGTGCTGCTTTAGACTAAATGCTAACATGCTAACAACATGTTTATTTGTATGAAACACAACAAAAAGCTGAAACTGATGTCAATGTCATTAAATCTGCAGATATTTAGTCATAAGAAAAAGTCATTTCTTGACTCGATGATGATGTTAGACAAATGTCACCACAAGTCACCAAAGTTATCGCAATTAAAATATGGTTTAAAAGTTAGCACTGAGCTTCAGTCTGCAATGTTCAAACCAACAGATAGAGCCAGAAATCTAGGTGTAGTCATGGACTCTGACCTGAGTTTCAACAGTCACATTAAAACAGTTACTAAATCAGCCTACTATCACCTGAAGAACATATCTAGGATTAAAAGACTAATGTCAGGATTTGGAAAAACTTGTCCATGCTTTTATCTTCAGTAGACTGGACTACTGCAATGGTGTCTTCACAGGTCTCACTAAAACATCTATTAGAAAGCTTCAGCTGATTCAGAACGCCGCTGCTCGAGTCCTCACTAACACTAAGAAAGTGGATCGCATCACTCCTGTTCTGAAGTCTTGACACTGGCTTCCTGTGTGTCAAAGAATAGATTTCAAAATACTGCTGCTGGTTTATAAAGCACTGAATGGTTTAGGCCCAAAATACATTTCTGACCTCCTGCTAAATGATGAACCATCCAGATCTCTCAGGTCTTCAGGGACTGGTCAGCTTTCTGTCCCCAGAGTCAGAACTAAACATGGAGAAGCAGCGTTCAGTTATTATGCTCCAAATATCTGGAACAAACTCCCAGAAACCTGCAGGTCCGCTGCAACTCTGACTACTTTCAAATCCAGGCTGAAGACTTTTCTTTTTGTCGCTGCTTTTAATTGAACTATTCATATCTTAAACTGCACTGTAACTTTTATCCATGTATTTTTTCTTTTAATGTTTATTTTATTATCTTTTCTTTTTAATGATTTTAAATGCCATTTTCTTAATGTCTTTCATTTTTTGTAAAGCACTTTGAATTGCCTTGTGTTGAAAGGTGCTATATAAATAAACTTGCCTTGAGGATTTTTTGACGATTGTGGTGCTCGATCGACTATTCTACATTCCAAAAATGGAAAGGGTCTATCCTCAGGGGAGCAAGAAAAAAATGCAGTATTCAGTCGATTAATGCTGACGTACACATGCAAATATGCTCGCAATGTTAACGTGAAGAAAGTATAACATCTTAGTTTTGTATGTAAGCATGCTAACGTGCTAATTTGCAAGAATCCCAATTTAAAGTGTAAATAATTCTAATCCGTCGGTCAAAAAATTATTGATTTGCGATTAATTTAGCAATCTACTAAACAACTTTAATCAATTGACAGCTTGTAATCAAATCAATTCAAGGAGTAGGTTCGTAGAGAAAAGGCCTCAAGAGGTGTAGGAATATTCAAATGATATTTATTAAAGTTACGTTTGGTAAATTAGCAGGTGTGTGTTTTGTACAATATTTAGACTTGATGTCATATTGCTTTCCACTTCTGATTATAGACAAACATCTTTTTGGAAGTGAACACAGTTGTTTTGCCAGACTGTAGACTGCACGAGGCTTGTCTTGATAGAAGAACAGCACTGGGACACCAACACCTACATACCTGAGGATCAAAAACTGCTTTGTGGGGATTCTGGGACCAGATCACAACGTCTCCTCTTCCTCCCCTTTCTTTCCGACACTGTGTTTCTTTCTTCAGCGGTGTTGCCAAGGCACTTACGGGCTCTTTTGCCGGATTGCTAAGATCTTCAAATAGTGTTTGACATGTACCATTGGGAGCGCTGGGACTGAGTTTCTCTCACGCTGAGACCTGAAGACAATCCTTTAAAGCACCGTGTGTACTTTCACTATTAACATTCAGCGGAGCTCACACTCTGCTCACTCTAACATGGCTCCTTTGAATTAAATATGTGTCATCAGTGTCACGCAGCTTCAATAATATAATGTGGCTTTTTAATGTCTGACTCACGAGGTCGCGTGGCCTACATAACAATTAAGACGTTCTGGCATTTCATGTGACGTTCGACACATCTCGTCATGTTTGTGTCTGTGCTTTTTAATTTCAACTGTCTTTTCTTGGAACAGAAAGTAAATGTTTAATAAGAGGGAAGTGTGTTTTCTTTTTGTGTTTAATTTAACACTTCTTCACCAGAACATGACGAGCCTGCATATACAAAGGAAGTTCAATCATCTCACTGAGAGCTTTTCATGTCAGCATGATACGCTTTTCTGGCTTGTCTTTTTCTATGAAACCCTTTTTTACTGACAAGTCACAACACTCAATCTGGGACGGAGCTCAAGAGGGCTTTAAAATATGAAAAGTGCAGCGAGAAATGGATAAAAAAGCTTGAACGGGTAATGAATTCACTCGATACGACGATCTGCTTAAGGATAAATAAATCAAGACACGCTACTTATGACTTTTGAGGGTAAACACAGCAGGAAAAATGGTCACTAGATTATTTCAATTGATCCTCTTTTATCCCCCTAACGGAAAACAGAATACAAGGAGTGTTTGAGCAAAGCCTTCGGTATGGGACACATGCACGTATCAGCAAAACATGTCTCGACGTTGTTTGACAATGAGAGGGAATGTCAAATATCATGAATAAATCCTTCAGTGTGAAAACTGCTGACATGCTGAAGTTATGTTATGTATTTCATTCATATTCATTCATTCATTCATTCTCTCTTATGATGTTGAAGAATCCACTTTACAGTGTGATTGATGAAGTAAGGAAGGTCGTATGGTGACGGTGACAGGGTTGCCAACGTTGGGTACCTGGCTGGAGTGAGATTTTGATATCATGGGTTTAATTACACATATGACTGCTATTGTGTCAGCAGCAGGACCTTAGCATATATGTAGGATATATATACAATATATACAAATACACAATATTGGACCCAGACTATAAAGGGCACAACGTTTCATTCAGTAATGAAAGTCAAACACATGTTTGTTTCCACTGTTTTATTGTGTGCCTGATAAGCAATTAATTGACTTAATTAACTTTTCTGACCTCGATACATTTCCATTTACATGAGGATGTGACTAGCAGTTTGAAAGGATGTACTTGAATTATTATTATATATTGTCAGTGGTCTAAAATGGTCATACAACGGTGCCGACAATATTATCGTTTATCGCAATAATTTCCAGGAAAATGTATCAAACTAAATTAATTATCGTGAGAGGCCGATACATGAAACACACACAAATACAGACTTACTCCAAACTGCCAAATATATTAATTAACGCACTCTCACTCTCATATACTCTTTGACTCTATTTAGGCCGAGTAGAACAATAAGCAGCAGACTTTTACTTTTTTTCATTTCTACTGGATCTCAGATCTGCGCACTACGGGTCGGGGATTGACCAACCGGCTCCCACCGCTCTGCTGTCTGTTCACGTTGTTAAGAGTGGTGGGGGCGGATCGACAGCTTGAGCAGCTGTCAACTCAACATTGTAAACCAACCAAAAACGATCGCCGGTTCATCTTGTTTTTGGCGTGAGAATAGTTTGGGCAGCGTGAGAGCGTGAGTGAAAGCGTGTGTCACACGACAGATGCGTGAGAGTTGGCAACCCTGCAGTGATCACTTGGCAGTCAATACAAATATGCTGCAAAAATAACAACAAAAAACCTTTAATTTCTCAGCACAGCTGAGCAGCTACTTAAAGGGGACCTATCATGCAAAATGCACTTGTTGATGTCTTCTCTACATCAACATGTGTCCCCGGTGCGTCGGGGAACTCACGCAGCGTCAGAAAATAAAACCCTCTCTCTTTTCCTCCGTACCCAAATCTTTTAAAAACGGGGAACAACGAGCAGATACAGATTCCATCCGAGCTGACGTCAGCCCGGAATAATTGGTGGCGGTCCCACAGAGAGTTGCCATCAGAAGCAATGCCTGACGTGTTTTGGACGTAATCTCATCTTTGTTTACATTAGCAAGCCTCGCTAACACTCAGAGCTAACCTGTACTGGAGAGCACGTGTTTAAAAAGCAGGAAATCAAAAAAGGAACTCACCTTGTGATAAACCCGCAAGAGAGAAAGCATTTGAGCTCCATACTGGTTCAGAAATAATCCTTGATGTGGTTTAGAACAGGATGGCGTTTTATCACAGCAGAATTTAACTTTATCTCCGGTAGCATTCTGATCAGGCATTAGCTCCGCCTCCTCTTTTTTTAAGGACCCAAAATCCGCGTTTCTCTAACAGGCCTTCAAAAGAGGGATGTGAGCAGTATGGCTATGGGTGAACTGTTTTGGGAACGTCACAGACATGTTTTGTAGGTATGGCCCTACAATATATATAGCATGATAGGTCTACTTTAAGATATTAGGTTCTGCTCCATCACACTTGTGCACGCTCTCTTTCTTAACCCACCTTGGAGGAGTTTATTTTGTAAACACCTCTACAGTAATTACAGCCAGCTTTGGGAGGATTCAAGGCACTTCCTCCTCAGATCGTTTTTAAGAGTGCGCTGAAGACCTTCCTTTTTGATAAAGCTGATAGTTAGGGCTGATTAGATTCAGCCCCTAGTTTTGCTGCTATAGGCTTAGTCTGTCGGGGGACATCTCACTTCTTCCTTCTCTCTGTCTGTACCTGTGTCCTCTCATGTTCCCATTAACCCAGCTTCCCCACATGTCTTTCTTTTTGGTGTCTATATACGCCGGGATCCGGAGTCATGGATGATCCTGCGGTCCTGTGTCCTGGATCGCGAGCCCTGGATCTTGAGTCGTGGCTGTGGTCCTGGATCATCGGTCCTGGATGGATATCCTCGTGGATTCATCTTCCTATTATACACACATGCATTTCCAAACATCTGGTCTACCTATGTTGCAAATGTATTATCTCTTCAATTTACACACGGCATCTATTGCACGTCTGTCCGTCCTGGGAGAGGGATCCCTCCTCTGCTGCTCTCCCTGAGGTTTCTCCCATGTTTCCCTTTAAACTGTGGGTTTTCTCTGGAAGTGTTTCCTTGTACGATGTGAGGGTCTAAGGACAGAGGGTCTAAGGACAGAGGGTCTAAGGACAGAGGGTGTCGTATTGTCATACTGATATTCTGTACACACTGTGAAGACCACTGAGACAAATGTAACATGTGTGATATTGGGCTATAAATAAACATTGATTGAAACATTGATTGATTGATGCTCGCATCGTAAGCATGTCCATTAAAGGTCATTGGATTATTTCTACCCTGTTTATCTCTTGATTCCCCACATCTGTATTTTGGATGAAGGAGACGCTCGGGATCTCACCAAGGGGGTTTATGGGGGTTTTCCCTCAGCGGGGTCTCATCCCATCGCTGTCAGTCTCCAGGGAAGAAGAGGTAAAGACTCGGCTTATGCAAAGCAGGGACATTTCCACGCTGTAATGAGACTATTGGACAGTCGTCATGACCCTGCAATCAAACAAGACATTCAAATATGTTCACACATGAGGCAGCAAATCAATGCCGTGAGAGAACACATTGATTTCTTTGGGTGTTAATTTGATCGGTCAGCGCTAACAATAGTTTTAGCATAACATATCGGAGAATATCGATTTATTTTAGTGCCTCTCTTGATGGGAATGTGTTTTTCTGCTTTTTCATGGTGTTGGTTTTTTGTGTCCCTGCATATTTCAGCTCCCTGTCCACACGTGTGAGAAGCAATCCCCTCGAAGCATGTTGTCACGCTGCTTGACTTCCCTCTTCACTGGAAGAAGACTACGAAGCAAGACCAAGCAAATACACCGTGGCTGTCCCTGAGAAAGGCATTTCCACACTCTCTGCAGGCGTGAACTTCACCGCTGTCTGATTTCAATACTGTGTATACCGTCTTTGTCTCTCTAAAGAGAGACAAAGACGGTATTCACGGTATTCACATTCAAAGTACTGGTCTTCACATATAGAGCCGTCCATGGCCAAGCCCCAGCCTACATCAATGACCTTATCCACCCGCACATCACAACCCGGGCCCTGAGGTCCTCTGAGCAAGGCCTCCTAAGGGTGCCCCGAACCAGGCTAAAGACTACGGGTGACCGTGCCTTTGAGGCGGTGGCCCCAAGGCTTTGGAACAAACTCCCCCAAATAATAAAAACCTCGGCCTCAATAGAGATTTTTAAGGGGCGGTTAAAGACTCACCTTTTTCGACAGGCCTTTGGGTCGTCGGAGGAGGTGAGTTAGTGGCTGTCTTCTTTTTTTCTTTTTTATTATGGGTGTTTTGTCGTATGTTTTATCCTATGTATTACTTGCTGCCGTTTTTATGCCTTTTATTCTACATTTTATATTTGTACTGTGAATTGTGTCCTGTGTACTGTACTGTAAAGCACTTTGTACATCCGTGTTGAGAAGGGTGCTATATAAATAAAGTTTTACTCACTTACTTACTTTAGTTGAAAGGTTCCTCCAGTGCTTAGATGCTGCTGATTCATTATGCATTTCGACACAAGTGAAAAAGCAAGCCTCTACGTCACAATAACGAATGAATGATCTGTATTTGCAGGATTGTCATGTGCGCGCTACATCTGTCTCGCGATTGTTTCGTTCTATTTGAAGCTTGCGAGGAATACTTATACTCCCAAAGTGTGTTCTGACACTGGAAATCGATGCTCTGTGTGATGTGCTGAGAGACGGCGGCAGGGAAGGGTTGTGCTTCAGGGCTTGTTGCAAAAGCCTTCACCTAAAACAGTCCTTTTAACACAATCCAACAGCGGTCACTCTTCCTCCCACGCTGCCTCTCCCCATTTCATCACTTAGATCCTTGTCGTTGTCACTTCTAATAAGGATCCAGATCTGTGCACATCACACACTGCTCTGGTGACCTTTCTTCAAAGTGTGCGCACTGTGTGACAAATGCAATGCTGCGTGATTTCTGCCCCTTTTCTTATGCTGGAATTAAAAGGAGATTGCGAGGTTTTACGTTTTGTCAGGAGGGACAAAGGAGAGGCGCTTTACATACGATAGATACGATAAAGCTTTATTGTCTCCCTTAGGAGAAACGTGTCTTGGGCATCGAGATAATACACATAAAACATTCAGGTCAATCAGTCATCGATGCAGAACAGAGATATCACATGGCAAAGAAACAAGAAACACACAGGTCCAGCACTTTCCCTATTGCACTACAGATGAACCCTTTGGAATGACCTGGATGTCTGCATAAGTTGGTCATAAAATGTGTTCTGATCTTCATCTAAGTCACAACAACAGACAAACACAGTCTGCTTAAACTAATAGCACACAAACAATTATATGTTTTCATGTTTGTATTGAACACACTATGTAAACATTCACAGTGCAGGGTGGAACAAGTATGTGAACCCCTCGGCTAAAGACTTCATCAAGAGCTAATTGGAGTCAGGAGTCAGCCAGCCTGGAGTCCAATCAAGGAGACGAGATTGGAGGTGTTGGTTAAAGCTGCCCTGCCCTATAAAAAATACACACCAGTTTTGAATTTGCTATTCTTAAGAAGCATTGCCAGATGTGAACCATGCCTCGCACAGAAGAGCTCTCAGAAGACCTACGATTAAGAATGGTTGACTTGCATAAAGCTGGAAAGGGTTCCAGAAGTATCTCTGAAGCCTTGATGGTCATCAGTCCACGGTAAGACAAGTTGTCTATACATGGAGAAAGTTCAGCACTGTTGCTGCTCTCCCTAGGAGTGGCCGTCCTGTAAAGATGACTGCAAGAGCACAGCGCAGGATGCTCCATGAGGTGAAGAAGAGTCCTCGAGTGTCAGCGAGAGACTTAAAGAAATCTCTGGCACATGCTAACATCTCTGTTGACGAATCTACGAAACGTAAAACACTGAACAAGAATGGAGTTCATGGGAGGACACCACGGAGGAAGCCACTGCTGTCCAGAAACAACATTGAAGTTTGCCAAAGAGCACCTGGATG
>JAMFTG010000111.1:280000-346582 GCA_023974075.1 Chaenocephalus aceratus | reverse complement strand
TCTCATGTTATTACACACACACACACACACACACACACACGCACACGCACAAACACACACACAAACAAACACACACACACACACACACACACACACATTCACATACACACACACAGCCAAAGTGTGTTGTTATTACACACACACACACACACACACACACACACACACACACACACACACACACACACACAGCCAAAGTCTCATGTTATTACACACACACACACACACACACACACACACATACACACACACACACACACACACACACACACACACACACACACACAACACACACACACACATATACACCTACACACACACAGCCAAAGTCTCATGTTATTACACACACACATACACACACACACACACACACACACACACACACACACACACACACACATATACACATACACACACAGCCACAGTCTCATGTTATTACACACACACACACACACACACACACACACACACACACACACACACACACACACACACACACACACAGTGCTGCTGCTTTGGGCAACATAGTCAGGCGCTCAGTCCTTAGTGCTCAGCTGACCAGGTAATCAGCCAGTCAGTGGGCTCAGATCATGCTCCCAACACGGCGAGAGGCCGAGGCGCTCGGTTCAAAAGTATACGATGAAGCTGAATTTCACTAATTACTCCCTCCGTTCAGCTGCTGCTTCCAAAAGAGAACAGAAACTCTAATGACGTGTTTTCATGTCTCAAATAACGTCTATTTTAAAATGTACTATTTGCCTACATACTGAATTATCCTGATGTTGTGCAACGTATAAATATCAATATTCCAAATACTTGTATATAGACTAATCTGCTCAATTTCTATTATATTCTATTTTATTTATTTACTTGCACTGTTATCTGTTTTATTATATTAACTGTTGGAGGAGCCTGGGACCTAATAATGTCATAACTACACTGTAGCTATGTACATATTGTCCTCATTAGCACTAGCATGAGCATTGGCTTTTCTTCCTGGGGTCCTCACACACTCAACACATACATAAATACAAAAACATTCATTTCATGCAATGCACAGTGCTGTATGAAATGAGAACTGAAATGGAAATCCAATGTTCACCATCCTAACGCCAAACAAAAGAAAATACAAATAATCGTACATAATAATATATACATGCATACCCACGGGCACGGTTCAATTTGACTTTTTAAACATGAAAAACAGTTTTTGAAACCTTTTGAAATGTACTTGCGAATGTTCCTGAATGATATGGACTTTGATAGTTGTGTTGAGCAACCTTTGTGATTATGTGGTGAGTGAGTCACTGTAATATTTCTGACAACATTAACAACATATAAGTTGACCTCTGTCTGACACCTAACCATTTCAGTGATCTGGTTCTGGAGCTCTGCACATCGTGCTGCCTTATGTTGTGCTACTTGTAGTCTTTTTCTGCAGCGCTAGACCAAATAACCAAACAATAATCAAGCTGCGACAGAACCAAAGCATCCAGAACTTGTCTACTGACATCTATTGGCAAATATTTTACAATTCTTTATGACAATAAAAGCCTTGAATCCTTCCCTGTTTACTTCATAATCTGGTGGTTTACAGATCTACAGTTTTCTGAAGCGATTTATCTTCATGTCTTCTGAATGGCCACTCTTTATTATTCTGTCCTAAGAGGTGCAAAGGATCTGATTTCTGGCCTGATTAGTATTTCCTCCTGTTTAGAGCTAGCTTAGCATCAGGAGCTTCATGTAAGTCCATCTCTACTTCTTCTGTCTCCACGATATTCCAAAGCCATAGAAAGGAAATCTCAGCTGACTGTTGGAGGTTTTTAAATAAGAAATCCCTGCAAAGCCTCTCCGCCAGTGAGACCTGGGTCTGACACACACATCCTCTAGAGCAGGGGTCGGCAACAGGCGGACCGCGGTCCGGATCCGGACCCAGACGCCGACCTATACGGACCCGGAGCTATAATCAATACATTAATAGGGGATTTTTCGGCTCGTCCCGCTTTTTTAACGCTGATTTGGGTGACTTGTGTAATTCGTGGATAACCGAAGAGTTTTCGTTTTGGGGGTGGGGGGGAGGGAGTCAGTCTGACTGACGGACAACTTCTCACTTCAAAAAAGAAGAAGAAATCTAGACCGCAAAAATAATTAAACAAGCGAGTACCTGTTTTTCCTGGCCAAGGACAGGTTCCTTGAACACAACACGAGCGTAACGTGTCTTCACGTGGTATATGTCTCGTCTGAAAGGAGTGCTGACAGAGAGCACCGGAACGCCGCTCCAGCCCTTAAAATATTGCAATACCCATAAGGAGCCGTACACATGCCGTAGTGTTTGCGTGGCTGTGTCTTTAGTTGTAAGCACAGTGGCGATCTGTTGTTATTAGCATCTGGTTAGCTAGCTATGCTAACGAATTTAAAGCGCTTTTCTCCAACCAAGTGGAAGAGAGCTCTCTCCTGAGAGGCTCAAATAAGCTCAGCTCAGTGAGGTTAAGGCACACCTTGATATGATCAATATAGTTATTAATGAGACTAAATGGAAAAACAGGTATAAAATACTATATGACAGTAATAAAAAAGTTGTTAAAAATAACAAGAATAGAGTTTAAAATGGGAGTGATTTGTAAAATATCCAAAAAGAAAAATATGCTTACAGTTCTGTTTCATATGGGTGTTGAGAGATGTATCCATCGATCTCTTAATGTTGCTCTCAAAGTGTAACAGATTGATGCTTTTAACTTCAATATTGCATGCCCCCGGACCCCCCTAGAGGAGGTTAGGTCCCCCCCCCCCACTTAAATCATGTTCACATGGATAGGATACTAAATACATTTGCACACATCTTGTGTCCATATCTTTCTGTGTTGGTGGTCACGCCGTGCACATGCATGCATACGTGAGTCATGGTGAGATATCTGGATTAAGAGGTTGGTTTTTCTTTGCGCAGCATGAAAGAAAGGCCAAATGAATGGGCTGTGATTTTAGTTTTTTTAAGCAGAGGTTGAGTTCAATAATTTGTACGACCCTCGGAGGATGTTGTAAAAATGTAAAGGAAAAAGGTTCCCCACCCCTGCTGTAAATAATAATAAAAACTCTTGATTTTTAACTTAACATCTCTGTCTCCTATTGATCTGAGTATATCATAAAGAATAGCAGTTAATTGAAGCATTATAGCACAGGCCTTTGTCAGATGGTATATTACGCTGTTTTTTTCTGCTTCGAATAGTTCTCTCTTTTTTCACCATACCTGTGTTTGCATCACTGTAACCAATGAGCACCTGCATGTGTGTGAGAATGGCCCTGACTCCATGTCGGCCCAGATTTACAAACTCCTGGCAGGACAAGCTCGAGCTCAATTCTTACACTGAATTTAAAAAAAGTGAGTGAGGGACTGCAATATAAGAGGGAAAGAAAGAGAAACTTTGAAACTGTTAAATTGTTATGACGTGTAAAGACTGATATTGTTCTATAATCGTCTGAAACTGTTAAGTCATGATGTGAAACGGTTAACAAAGAAAAAGGGAAACTCAAGCTGCTGCTACACTTTATTTTATTTATCTAAAATTAAGCACTTTTAAGATGCACATATTTTCAAAAGCCATTTTATTTATTTTCTCTATTTTATTTGTAAATGCAGCCCGAGAGGAACATTACACATATCCACAGTATTTACTGTATAGTTCAATGTTAATTGACAATAAATATTGTTGTTTTTGAATTGTACTTTATTTGATTGGCAGTCAGTTGTTGATTACATGCAGACGTTGATAAAGCTACAGGTCACTTCAATATATTTCACACTAATTCATGAAGCAAGTTAGACATTTTGATGTTCCGGACCTTTGCATGGGGAGATTTTCTCTAACTGGACCTCGTTGAATTTTAGTTGAAGACCCCTGCTCTAGAGCAGTGGTTCCCGACCTGGGGGGTGCCAAAGATCGCAGGGGGGGCGCCAGGCCTCAGGAGTGGAGTGCACCAGCTGGGCGTAAACTGGGCGTAACACTACGTCCGACGTAGAACCGAAGGTTAATACCAAACTTAAGTTATGACTCGTGCACCACTTAGACTTAAGCCCTGTATGCGTTGCGCCCGGGTGTAACTTTTACGCCTAGTATGGAGCAGGCGTAAATCGGAAAGACAGACTAGTATCCATAGTAACGTAAAACAGGCAAGAAGGATATTAACGATGGCAGGGCGTCTTGTTTACATGTTTAACAATGAAAGGGCATTACGCAGAGAAAGAGCCCCCCCAACTTCCAACAGGAGTCATTTGGGGGGGCTCTTGGGAAAAAAGGTTGGGAACCCCTGCTGTAGAGTGCAGGAACAGATATATGACACACACACACACACACACACACACACACACACACATGCAAGCCAATTAACAAGAGTCATGCATGGCATTGAGAGCGTAGCAGCAATAACACACATATTAGCTGCTGGTAAACAAGGAGATTAAGAAATAGGAGCAGGTGATTGACTTCATCCCAGTGTTGTTCATGTTGTGATGTAGTCATGTGTCAAATATCCTTGTTTTGACACATCTAGTCAACCTTATCATGTTCTATAACTACAAGTCTATTCTGATATTGGTCGAATAAACCCATAACCATATTAGTCCAGTTTAAGTCATTGGAAACCATTAGTTACCACTTGTTAAGTCATCAAGTTGCAGAATGTTGTACATGCCAGTCATTGTAGCCCGGGGGGCAAAAGGCAGAACACGTGAGAAACGTCACTCCGCAAAGTCATGAAGTCTCACCTCTGTGCATTTAGGAAGACATACGCAACCTCTCTCACGAACACACATGCATGTTAGTCAGGGCCGGCCCTCGGCATAGACAGTATAGGCGAATGCTAAGGGCGCATCAACCCATAGGGGGCGCCGAAAAAAAAAAAAAAGTTGAATTTCATAACAACACAATTTCCCGATTTTGGATCAACAAAGTACATCTTATTATCTTATACTAACAGAACTATGTATATATTGCGTACAGCGCCCATAAACTATGGCACCCCCCCCCCCAAATCAAGTTGAACTGCCCCAGTCCCAGTAAAAACCAGAGGTTTATGTGACATTTTTTTGAAATAATGGTTTTAGTGTGCAATTATAGGTTTTAATTTTGTATTTGTATTCATTTAAAATAAATCAAACTCCCAAAAAACGTACACAGCTTCTGTGTGCTTTTATTAACATTGGAATGTACTGTGTAAGCGGCCGCGGGGGGGAGAGCTTTAGAGAGCTCTCTCCTGAAAGACTGAGCGGCTCTGATAACCTCAGCTCAGTGAGGTAAAGGCACACCTTTATATGATCATTATAGTTATAAAAAATAAGAGAACAGGTGAAAAACAGGTATAAAATACTGACAGTACAAAAAAGTTGTTATTAATTTGTAAAATATCCATAAAGAAAAAGAAAATCTGCTTACGGTTCTGTTTCATCTGGGTGTTGAGAGATGTATCCATAGATCTCCTAATGTTGCTCTCAAAGTGCACCAGATTGATGCTTTCAACTTCAATATTAAAAAAAAAAAAGTCTTCCCAGGGGTGCATGCCCCCGGACCCCCCTACAGGAGGTGAGGCCCCCCCCACTTAAATCATGTTCACATGGATAGGAAACCTAAATACAGTTGCTCACATCTTGTGTCAATATCTTTCTGTGTTGGTGGTCATGCCACAACCGTGCACTCGCGAATCATAGTGAGTGTCTGCATTTGAGAGGGGGGGCGCCAGCTAAAATCTTGCTGAGGACGGCAAATAACGGCCCTGATGTTAGTGCCCGTCTGTCCCCCCAGGAGACATCCCCCCACAACAAGGCATATAGGGGTCATTGCTAACTGTGCATTATTGTTTCTCACGGCAGTAAGCCTCGGAGGAACCGTGTGTTGAATGCTCACCATAAAGAATGATGTGTGTGTGTGTGTGTGTGTGTGTGTGTGTGTGTGTGTGTGTTCCTGTAAACAGCATATACGGTGTTGTCATCACAGTAAAACAAATGTGATGTACTCCTACGGTTAAAATGGAAAACCTATTTTTGTTTGGCCTTGTTCGAAAGCTTTCTTGCCGATATCCCCCTTTATCCTTCGCCCTCTCTTTCCTCTTCCTCTCTCTCTTCCTCTCTCTCTCTTCCTCTCTCTCTTCCTCTCTTTCCTCTTCCTCTCTCTCTTCCTCTCTTTCCTCTTCCTCTCTCTCTTCCTCTCTTTCCTCTTCCTCTCTCTCTTCCTCTCTTTCCTCTTCCTCTCTCTCTCTTCCTCTCTCTCTCTTCCTCTCTGAGCCCCTCGTCGCCATCTGTGCGGTAATAATGGCTCACCGGTGGGATTCGACTGGTGTCTCCGACGGTAATAAACAAGGCTGATGCGGTGGCAATGCTTTCGAGGTGGGAGAAAATTAAACAGATAGGAGGCCGCACATCGTGGTGTAGAAGGCGTCGCTTTCAGCAAGTGTGTCCTCCAAGAGTGAGAGGAGCCAAGGAGGCAGGAAGCAGGAAACGGGCCATGAGAGGAGGCTGTTTTCTGGGGACGGAGGGAAGCTAATAGTGTGAGCGACGGTGGCCGGTCGTCTGTGTGTCACTGCGAGGTTTAATTAGCACGCGATGACGGCTCAATGATCGCATGGGAGCTCAATCAGGGCGTCGTTTAAAGGGAAGTGAGAGGCGAGCTGAGGAGTCAGCCATCGTCTCTTTGTACTTTAATATTTATATACTTTCTAGCTACCTGTTGTGATTCAATGTGGAAGAAAAAACGGCTGTAGCTTCTTGCTTTAAAGCTTTAGGTTTAAACATGCTTTTTTAGTATTATAGAGGCTATATCCTGCTGATGTTCAGGAGTATATCAGTATGTAGTGTCTCTACTTTAAAGAGTCCTCTCCTGCTGATGTTCAGGAGTATATCAGTATGTAGTGTCTCTACTTTAAAGAGTCCTCTCCTGCTGATGTTCAGGTGTATATCAGTATGTAGTGTCTCTACTTTAAAGAGTCCTCTCCTGCTGATGTTCAGGTATATATCAGTATGTAGTGTCTCTACTTTAAAGAGTCCTCTCCTGCTGATGTTCAGGTGTATATTAGTATATAGTGTCTCTACTTTAAAGAGTCCTCTCCTGCTGATGTTCAGGTGCATATCAGTATGTAGTGTCTCTACTTTAAAGAGTCCTCTCCTGCTGATGTTGAAAATCTTGCCTAGGGCAGCAAATTGGTCAGGGCCGGCCCTGTATAGCATAGTATTGAACTTGTGATTGTGACTGGGCTCTTCGCCATGGCAACCGCTGCCCAGTTTTGAGACCTGTCGTCTGAAGGAAATGATGTGGAAAACACGATTTCTCAGAAACTACAACTAATAACAATGGATAATGGATAAAATAATAGAAAATAGTTAGACATCGAAGAGAGAGAAAATGGTGGGAAAGACTTTAGGCGAATTAGTAAAATAATAACACGGAAGAAGGTGTTGGATGACCTTTGTCTAATGTTCAACTTGAATTGACATTAATACAATTTATAATCCACACTGATTCCCTTAACAGAGAAATGTGTCTTCCCAAGAAAAGTTTCCAAAAGGGCACCTTATTATTCACCATGGATACAAGATTTTCAATTTCCAGTATGAGTCCTCTCCTGCTGATGTTCAGGTGTATATCAGTATGTAGTGTCTCTACTTTAAGAGTCCTCTCCTGCTGATGTTCAGGTGTATATCAGTATGTAGTGTCTCTACTTTAAAGAGTCCTCTCCTGCTGATGTTCAGGTGTATATCAGTATGTAGTGTCTCTACTTTAAAGAGTCCTCTCCTGCTGATGTTCAGGTGTATATCAGTATGTAGTGTCTCTACTTTAAAGAGTCCTCTCCTGCTGATGTTCAGGTGCATATCAGTATGTAGTGTCTCTACTTTAAAGAGTCCTCTCCTGCTGATGTTCAGGTATATATCAGTATGTAGTGTCTCTACTTTAAAGAGTTCTCTCCTGCTGATGTTCAGGTGTATATCAGTATGTAGTGTCTCTACTTTAAAGAGTTCTCTCCTGCTGATGTTCAGGTGTATATCAGTATGTAGTGTCTCTACTTTAAAGAGTCCTCTCCTGCTGATGTTCAGGTGTATATCAGTATGTAGTGTCTCTACTTTAAAGAGTCCTCTCCTGCTGATGTTCAGGTGTATATCAGTATGTAGTGTCTCTACTTTAAAGAGTCCTCTCCTGCTGATGTTCAGGTGTATATCAGTATGTAGTGTCTCTACATGTCTCCATGCTTTAATGTTCAAAAAGCTCTTTATTTTCTCATACTGCCTGTATAGAAGCACAAGTGTAACATAGTGATGTCACTAGGCCTCTCAGCCTTTTTTAGACTATTATTTCTGTTCAAAATCATGTTTTCCTGATGAACATATTGCACACTGTTAGCGCAGCACCAACCAGATCATATATGTATTACATGGTGGAGAAAACACAACTCCAATGCTAATCTTTCTAAATAGGTGTTTTCAACGTATCGCAGTACTTTGCTGCGTGTCCATCCTCGTCCCAACAAGTGTTAGTTAGTATCCCATCAGTGAGAGATTTCCTGTCATTGTGAGTTTCCTCATCCGATTCCTAAACGCCACTTCCTCTCTCCAACTTCTGAACCGCTAATTGATTAGTATTGACGTCTTTGTTGTTTTAATTAACAAGATTCAACAAGTTTAATTGTGCAATTGCGTTAGCTCACTAAGTTTGGTAAACAGCAGAGTAACCAATTACGTTCACGTGTGTGTGTGTGTGTGTGTGTGTGTGTGTGTGTGTGTGTGTGTGTGTGTGTGTGTGTGTGTGTGTGTGTGTGTGTGTGTGTGTGTGTGTGTGTGTGTGTGTGTGTGTGTGTGTGTGTGTGTGTGTGTGTGTGTGTGTGTGTGTGTGTGTGTGTGTGTGTGTGTGTGTGTGTGTGTGTGTGTGTGTGTGTGTGTGTTCTAGCGTTACTATACTTGTGGGGACCTAAATCTGTTTACATCACGTGTGGGGACTCGCTTCCCTTATGGGGACAAATTGGAGGTCCCCATAAGGCAGTGCTTCTCAAAGTGTGGTCCGCGGACCACTGGTGGTCCGTGAGCGCCCCCTAGTGGTCCGTGAGTATATTGGTAAAATTTCACATTTGAAATAAATTAATTTATTTAAGTTTTCCGCACTCTCGCGGGAATATCTCCGCAATGGAGCGAGCTTAAGTTTCACTTTCGATTGCATGATATAGCCCAGCGCAACACCTTCAGCACACATGTTGCCACTTGTTTGTACCATTTTCAGGCAATTTGTAATCTGTTCTAAAAAAACGATGTGTTTTTGGATATTTGTGGAGTTAGGTGGTCCGCGAATGTTTTTGTATTGGTTAAGTGGTCCTTTGTATGAAAAAGTTTGAGAAACACTGCCATAAGGGGAATCATTCATTTAGGGTGAAGACTTGGTTAGGTTTAGGATTAGGGTAAGGTTAAGGTTAAGGGTAAGGGTAAGGGTTAGGGTTAGGCATGTGTTGGTTATGGTTAAGGTTAGGATAAGTCTCCAGGAAATGCATGTAAGTCAATGTAATGTCCCCTGAAGTGATGTATACATGGAATGTGTGTGTGTGTGTGTGCGTGTGTGTGTGCGTGCGTGCGTGCGTGTGTGTGTGTGTGTGTGTGTGTGTGTGTGTGTGTGTGTGAGAGATGTAAAGGATGCTTAATCTCCTTATGACGAACATAACTCTGTCGATATGCTAAGTCTTAAATGACTAGAAGCTGTTTTTAGGGTCTGCAGATTGATGGCAGTGTAAAACCACCCAGTATGGTTCTGACAGAAAGTGGCAGGCTATAACAAAGTGGTATGTGCACTGCGGGCGATAATCCTTAAAAGCTTTAAATAATGTTCTTATTCAACACTGTAATGAATAATATTACTTAGACTAATTACGCTCATGAATCACAGTGACGTCCTCCTGCGGCTGCCGAACCCATGACGAAGAAAAGTGCAGGTTGTTAAGAGCGATGGATTCATAATATCCTGAAGCCGTTCGATAATTTAAAGTGTTTTTGCATTTCAATCATTCGTCCTATTGCTTTATTTATATTTCACGGTTTCACACGAGAGATTGCTTACATATATACGTTGCCCAGTACCAAACATGGCCAGTAAAGAATAGACTTGTTATTATATCCAGAGAAGTATTATAATAACCATAATATCTTTTGATATTGACTTTTCTTGTTGTGCAATGTCGTGCTAACGGCCCGTCCACACGGCGGCGTGCGTTGAAGCTTCCAACGCGTCACCCCATTCACTTTGAATGGGGGTGACGTCACTTTGAGCCGAACTGCATCGTGGGAAGCGAC
Source organism: Chaenocephalus aceratus (assembly GCA_023974075.1). Taxonomy (NCBI): domain Eukaryota; kingdom Metazoa; phylum Chordata; class Actinopteri; order Perciformes; family Channichthyidae; genus Chaenocephalus; species Chaenocephalus aceratus. The sequence goes on along the minus strand of JAMFTG010000111.1, from coordinate 336,276 downwards.
GCGGAGCGTAGCTGGCGTGGCTCGCTGCAAAAGTTGAGCAATGTTCAACTTTTGACGCCTCGGCAGAAGCGTCAGCCAATCGAATCATATGCCAGTACGAGCTCTAGCCAATCAAACCGCTGCTTGTGTGTCAGGGGCGGGAGATTCATGTGATTGGTTGTTGGTCGAGTTTCAGACACGCCCGCCGGCAAGCGACAACGCACGCCGCCGTGTGGACGGGCCGTAAGCCTCTCATTTCAGGCAAAGTATAAAGCGTCGTCTTTTGGATTCTTGAATGTCATATTTCCCGAAAGAAAATCTAAAATAAAGACGTACAATACTTTTGTTAAAGTTAGCCAAGGCACTTAAAAAAGTTAAAAAGGCAATTAAGAAGTATTTGATGAAGCTGTGACTGATTACTTAGTAATCCCATTTGGTTTTACAAATTGCGACCTCCATTTTAAAGTGCAAAGATAAACAGACTAACATTGTCTATACTTATGTCGACCCAGATGTGCATTTTTCTAAGACATACAAAACTCAAATATACATTAAAAAGACAGTTGTACGAATGTTTCCACACACATTATGACATCGATTACAAATCAGCATGCACATGTGTATCCCCCTCCTTCACATCATCTCAAAGCCACTCGTCATACATGTAGTCGTGAGTATTGTTCGGTGTGCAGAGACAAAAGAGACGGGGTTACAGGAAGTGTGCGGCACTTCAAAGGATGTGGGATATTCCAGTGTAACGCTCTGTAATGAGGAACACAACACACACAGGAAGTGAACTGCACCGTCAGAGGGGAGGGAGTGAGGAGTGAGGAGAGAGGAAGCAGACTTACAGTCATTTGCTGGTGTTCCTCATCAAGGCATCCTTTCAAGTGAGCGGGGTTGATGAGTTCACAGGATGCCTCCCAAACTCTGCCTGAGCTGGCTTTGCAGGATGCAGAACTCTGAATATTAAAGACAGAGCAATGGAGGGACACGTTTTAAGACGGTCACAGAGACACAGAATTGTCCATCCCTACCTTCGGGACCTTTCACTCAGCGGTGACTCTCAACATGCGTGAAAAGAGAAACTGGTAAATGGTGTACTTCTACTCCACTGCAGTTGTGTAATGCCTTTAGTTACTTTACAGATTTAATGTAGATATGATAATGAAAAACGTAGGTCCAACAGCGCAACATATATATATATATATATGTATAGGACATAGAACAAAGGAAACGGATACAATAGTGCAAGAAGAGTCTTTATACAAGTAAATGGAATTTGATGTATTGATCAATCTGAGTTCCTCTCCCACCTCTGATCCTGTCTGTTCTCATTAATGGCCGCCGTGCTTCACATTATCCCATTTATTACATGGCCGCCCACTAAATACACAATTACCTAAATATGCTGTATCGTATTAATACTTTTCTACTTTCACTTGAGTAACATTTTGAATGCAGGACTTTTACTGTAACCGAGTATTCCTACACTCTAATACTTACTTATTATCCTGTACTTTTACTCAAGTACAGGATCTGAGTACTTCCACTTTTACTCAAGTACAAGATCGGAGTACTTCTACTTTTACTCGAGTACAAGATATGAGTACTTCTACTTTTACTCAAGTACAAGATCTGAGTACTTCTACTTTTACTCAAGTACAAGATCTGAGTACTTCTACTTTTACTCGAGTACAAGATCTGAGTACTTCTACTTTTACTTGAGTACAAGATCTGAGTACTTCTACTTTACTCAAGTACAAGATCAGAGTACTTCTACTTTTACTCAAGTACAAGATCAGAGTACTTCTACTTTTACTCAAGTACAATATCTGAGTACTTCTACTTTTACTTGAGTACAAGATCTGAGTACTTCTACTTTTACTCAAGTACAAGATCGGAGTACTTCTACTTTTACTCAAGAACAAGATCTGAGTACTTCTACTTTTACTCAAGTACAAGATCTGAATTCTTCTACTTTTACTCGAGTACAAGATCGGAGGTACTTCTACTTTTACTCGAGTACAAGATCTGAGTACTTCTTCCGTCTCTATGGGTACAGAAGAGACAGAATGACTGAAGAAAGGCTGCAATATGAAGCAGTTCTCAAAGTCAACTTTATAGTCAATCTTTCCGTTTGTGTGTACAGGCAGAGAGATCGAAAATACCGTTTCCCCACTATCCTGCATACAAAAATACAAATATATATATACATATAACAGACAGACACATGTATACATAATATGCACACAGTGTCAGGAATCTCAGCGTTAGTCGGATGTCTGGTATGTGCAGTTGGTTCTGTGTTCTGTGCTACACTGGAAGTGCGTTAGCATCTTTCCACTCGGGGCTAACTCAGACGCTTCTTGTGAGACTTGGTGAACTGGTTCTATCTTCACTTAGCCGAGTGTCTAACCGGTAAGTGAGTATGACTCATTCATAGTGTTTTAAATATCAAGAAGCCCTGAGACACAGTTTCGTGAAAAAACGACCCGCCGGACCCGGATCAGGGTCCTCTCTCGGGTCCTAACGGGTAAGATATAAATAAAAGCACAACAATCAATAGAAACAAAATGACAGTCACTTCCAAATGTATGGGAAATGTACATCAGAGCAAGACCGTCCAGAGCAGCGTGACAAGGGTCTGGTGCTGCATTTTACACACACACACACACACACACACACACACACACACACACACACACACACACACACACACACACACACACACACACACACACACACAGACAGACAGACAGACACACAGGTACAGAACACACACACACACACACACACAACACACACACACACACACACACACACAGGTACAGAATACACACACACACGCACACAGGTACAGAATACACACACACACACACACAGACACAGAATATACACACACACACACACAGACACATAACACACACACACACACACCCACACACACACACACACACACACACACACACACACACACACACACACACACACACAGGTACAGAACACACAAATGAGTGTGAAGGCTTTGAAGTGAACACTTGTTCAGCTCCAGCTCCACCTGGCAGCTCACCTCCTTCTCACGTGTGTTCTCATGTACTCGTCACTCTTCGCCTCGAGCTCACACACGTCTCCTTCTCTCGCTCCGACTAACAACCTCTGTCTTTGTGTGTGTTCGGCAGCTTCATGACACACGCATGCACACGTGTAGCTCATGTGTCCTAAAGCGAGGAGGCACCCACACACTCGATGTCTCACACACTCTCACACCGCAGCAGCATCCTCTTTAGTATTCATGAATACTTCATGCTCTCCGGATTCTAAATCTGCTCAAGGTCACTGTCACGCCGACTGCGAGCTGAAGGCCTTCCTGACGTCTCCAACCAGAGGCCTCTAAGTGTCTTATTAGGCGGCCTTTTTTCATTTCACTGACGAACCTAAAGAGCCTGTTGAAACGCTGATGCTCTGAAGTGTGCTTCTGTCTATTGTGAAGACATCACTGCTCTGAACGAGACGTACTCTCCTCTACATACTGATATACACCTGAGCATCAGCAGGAGAGGACTCTTTAAAGTAGAGACACTACATACTGATATACACCTGAACATCAGCAGGAGAGGACTCTTTAAAGTAGAGACACTACATACTGATATACACCTGAACATCAGCAGGAGAGGACTCTTTAAAGTAGAGACACTACATACTGACATACACCTGAACATCAGCAGGAGAGGACTCTTTAAAGTAGAGACACTACTACTGATATACACCTGACATCAGCAGGAGAGGACTCTTTAAAGTAGAGACACTACATACTGATATACACCTGAACATCAGCAGGAGAGGACTCTTTAAAGTAGAGGCACTACATACTGATATACACCTGAGCATCAGCAGGAGAGGACTCTTTAAAGTAGAGACACTACATACTGATATACCACCTGACATCAGCAGGAGAGGCTCTTTAAAGTAGAGACACTACATACTGATATACACCTGAACATCAGCAGGAGAGGACTCTTTAAAGTAGAGAACTACATACTGACATACACCTGAACATCAGAAGGAGAGGACTCTTTAAAGTAGAGACACTACATAACTGATATACACCTGAACATCAGCAGGAGAGGACTCTTTAAAGTAGAGACACTACATACTGATATACACCTGAACATCAGCAGGAGAGGACTCTTTAAAGTAGAGGACACTACACACTGATATACACCTGAACATCAGCAGGAGAGGACTCTTTAAAGTAGAGACGGGCAACAAGAATAAATCATCAATGGATATCCAAAAATAACCTTATCAACGTGAAGAATAGAAGAAGAGAGTTGTGTTTACTTTCAAAGCAGGGAGATTAAATGGTGTACATTCATACTCGGAACATTTTAAAAAACAGCAACGCATTTTATGAAAAACAAACGCTTGACATTTTATTGCTTTTATAGAACCAGCAGGAATAAATATGAATCACGCTGCTCAGTCATTATGTGTGTTTTGTATGGAGATGTGAGTCATGCGAAGTGCATCAGAGCCGAGGCACCTGCAGGCTCTGATGCACACCAGCTGCAATAATGCAGAGAGAATGTGTTATAATATTAATCCATTAATTAAAGCTTAAATTAATTAAGCTCCCTGCTTTGAAAGATATTCTAAATGATTTCTAATCACAAGTCCTTGATCTGCATACATTAATATTCTTATCGTACATAATGGTTAATAAGACGTGTGTGTGTGTGTGGTGTGTTGTGTGGTGTGTGTGTGTGTGTGTGTGTGTGTGTGTGTGTGTGTGTGTGTGTGTGTGTGTGTGTGTGTGTGTGTGTGTGTGTGTGTGTGTGTGTGTGTGTGTGTGTGTGTGTGTGTGTGTATAAACACTGCTGGCTATAAAAAGAAAATCATTTGCTGCAGAAACACTAAACATGCAGCCTTTATTTCTCCATGTGAATGTGTGTGTTGCGAGCTGTGTCTGCTTGGCACAGAGTGGAGGAAAGTGTGGTCAGGGTTGCCGTCCCACAATGCATTGCTTCAGGGAGGGCATATACGAGCCTTTCTTCTTTCCCGCCGCGGTACGATGGGCCATAGGTTGAATCCAGAAGCTGTCAGGAGAAGACATGCCGAGCAGGAGGTCTGTGGTCAGCTTGTTACCGAGAGACAACACGAGCACGTGGATGAGTGATGGAGAGAGTGAAGGAGGTCGGAGTGTGTGTGTGTGTGTGTGTGTGTGTGTGTGTGGTGTGTGTGTGTGTGTGTGTGTGTGTGTGTGTGTGTGTGTGTGTGTGTGGTGTGTTGTGTGTGTGTGTGTGTGTGTGTGTGTGTGTGTGTGTGTGTGTGTGTGTGTGTGTGTGTGTGTGTGTGTGTGCGTGCGTGCGTGCGTGCGTGCGTGCGTGCGTGCGTGCGTGTGTGTGTGTGTGTGTGTGTGTGTGTGTGTGTGTGTGTGTGTGTGTGTGTGTGTGTGTGTGTGTGTTTGCTCACCTTTGCAACATCTCCAGAATGTGAGTGGAAGAGACAGTATCTGAAGAGGACAACTGGAGGAGAGGAGAGGGAACAAGGAGAGGGTCAAGAGATGATGGCTGTGATCCTGATGGATGTGAACAAGTGCTTGTGTCAGAGTCTGGCACTTATGTCAATAGAGCACAACCACACACACACACACACACACACACACTGTACACGTTAAGCATGCACTTATCGACTGAAAAGCCTTAGCATCCACACTTTAAAGTACACACATGCAGGATAGGACACGTTACATCCTAAAGCACTTAAGCCCTAGCGTCCCCTCCCCTCTACCTGAACCCTTTGCTGCCTCGACCAAGCCTTGAAGGACACACCACACCACACATAAATGCATTCTGGTCACAACTTTGAAAAAAAAGACCCTGCAAAGACTATAACCAGGAACCAATCAGCAATGAGGAAATAACTCCCATAGCACATGATGGTAGGGTTCTTGAAGTTTCTTTAAAGTGGAAACTTGAGTTTGACACAAGCCTCTGTCTTGATATACAAAAACAAATAATCTTTTACCGACCAATACTTACACCACGCATCCTCAACCGCTTACTGAGCTTCAATCCAGACAGTTGTGAATATATGTGAGGATTAAATGACATGACGATGACAATAGATGTCTGTGTGTAACCTTTTGGAGGGTGTAGTACCACAGTCTGGCCACTCGAAACATGTGCCTCAAACACTAACTTCCTGTGGCAAATCTTTTTAACCCCCCAATATGCAATAAGCGTCTAGCTTTGTGACATGCAATGTCAATAATGGAGTCCTTCACTTGCATAGCACTTGTGGGTTTCTCTTCTCGTGCACTGATTTGCTTTCTATAACTGATCAGTTTGATTACCCGCACAGACGGGCGATACAAGCCATTCAAAGTGCAGAATCAAAAGAAGTACCAATGGTCTGGTACAAACGTCAAAGTGAGTGCAAGAAGTGCTCAGAGACGGCCTGAAGCTGGTGGTGGTCAGGGCCCTAACCTAAAGAAAACAAAATTGAGGATCAGTAAAGTGAACAAACTCCATTAAAATTCCCCTTCTCGGGCGACTGTGGCTGCGAGGGAGTGCGGTCGTCTTTCAACCAGAAGGTTGTGGGTTCGATCCCAGCCCATGCAGTCAACATGTCGATGTATCCTTGAGATACTTAACCCTGAGTTGCTCCCGATGGCCAACGGTGTGTGAGTGTGTGTGTGTGCATGTTAGTGCATGTCCTAACATACACTGCTCAGTGTGAATGGGTGAACGACATGTAGGATGTAAAGCGCTTTGAGGGGTCTTAAGACTGGATAAAGCGCTATATAAGTACAGACCATTTACCATTCTCTAACGGTGCCAAAAATAGGTTTAAAACACAAAACGTTATGTTATATACTGTATTTAATTTATCATTGCATGGTGTTTCATTGCAATAACTCCTTACTTCACAATGTCTGCTAAACTACTATATATGGACTGTTTGCTTACTGTCAATCGAGCGCTTTCAACGGAAGAAATAAAGTTTTAATTCGACCAATTTTGGAGCGCTTCTTCCATAGAAATATCTGCATAAACAATTTCAATCCAACCGACTCATCTTTTGTTCTGTGGCCCTCCATCATCCATAATTGCTTTTAATTTTAGCTCCACACATTGAATTCTGGGACAATAGTTTCCATCAAGTCTGCTTTGCATGAGTCGAGCGGTATTCGCCCGCATGCTGACATCTTTGAGGTCCCAGCTCGTGTCAGTTTCCAGTGCGAGTTGCCCTGCCAACTGAACACCCAGAGAAAGTGATTATGCAGAATGGAATTGGGACACAGCTGCTGAAATCGCCCTGCTGGGAACATGTAGCAGCGCTGAGTGTCTTTCTGTGTCGCCGTGTGTGAACGGCTCGGAGCAGGACGCCGTGTTGCTGCGCCCTGTTTCTGTATATATTCCATTTAGTGTACTTGTGTTGATGCCATGACTTACTTGGCGATCAGAGCATTACACGTTTAAAAAGTACTGCTTTACACATAATCCTTAGGATGCTTCTATAACTTGTTAAGATGCTTTCGAGAGGGAATCTTCAAACTTTGAATTTTAGGTTTGACTTTTCACGTATAAATGATAACTTTAAAAGCCGTCTCTTTACTTACACCTACAGTAAGTACATCTCAGATTACTGACACCAAGCATGCCCTGTTTGGCTCTGAAAATATTATAAATTAATATTATTCAAAGGTTTCTATTTAATAATAATAATAATAATAATGCATTTTATTTATGGGCGCTTTTCAAAGCTCTCAAAGAACACCTTACAGAGCATAATTAAGAAGAGCACACAGTAATACAAGACTTAAAAAAATACTTTAAAAAAAAAACAGAGACTTAAAAACAACAATCAGTTTAGCAGAGATTAAGAAATGGAATACGCCAGTTTAAAAAGGTGTGTTTTCAGGCTGGATTTGAAGGTTATTAAATACGTTTTATCGTTAATTTCACGGGAATGAAATAGGATTTTTAATGATACTCAAACATCATGGTTTGAGGCTCAAATGTAACTAAATTAATATTATTAGTTTTTTTAGTCATTATTTTTCCCTCATGGTAGGAACAAATAAATACATAGCTTTTAGTTTTAAACCAAATAAAAATCTGAGCTCAAAATTCTAAATTGGCTGATTTAGTATCCCCTCAGTTTAGGTCAAAGGAACAATTAAGATATTTAATTAAAACATTAAAATTAAAGAGCTCATTAATTCAATATTTCCCAAAGCTAACCTTGCAGACCATAAAGTGTTATCGTGTTGCTAAACCAACGTCCAGGCCTCACCCTGTCTGCGTTTGGCTTTATTTCTGAACCGGTAGTCATGGTGAATAATTTGTGAAAGGAAGAGAGAGTGCTTCGTCTAACTTTGATTCTCAAATGGAGCTGCAGTTCTGCCTTTGCATTGTTAAACAGCCGGAACAAAGTCAGCTGTGTGTACAACCTAAATACTTTGTTGAGTTCAGGGACCGGGGGAAGTGCCAAAGCAAAATATGTTTTACCATAAATGCTTTGTTGACGCGCCCAGCTGTGGGACTTGCTAATTGCTAAATATTCCAAAAAAACGTCACTAAATATTAAGCTTTTGTCACATTTCAGAAGTTCTTGTGAAAGTTCTTGTCTTTTTATTTACAAGTCTAGACTTTTCCCTGCAATCCATCGTGGGGAGAAATCCTGTCGTTGAAACATCATAACCTTTGGCTTTCTTATTTTCTGCAGACTATTGTGTCCGTCCAATGAAAGATGTTGCAACCTTTTCAGCATAGCAATTCAGAAAACACTCAAACTGAATACTTAATTTGAGTTCTAGTGTAACCTCTCGACCTTAAGGGGCTTTATGATCCACTTTAAAGAGTCCTCTCCTGCTGATGTTCAGGTGTATATCAGTATGTAGTGTCTCTACTTTAAAGAGTCCTCTCCTGCTGATGTTCAGGTGTATATTAGTATGTAGTGTCTCTACTTTAAAGAGTCCTCTCCTGCTGATGTTCAGGTGTATATCAGTATGTAGTGTCTCTACTTTAAAGAGTCCTCTCCTGCTGATGTTCAGGTGTATATCAGTATGTAGTGTCTCTACTTTAAAGAGTCCTCTCCTGCTGATGTTCAGGTGTATATCAGTGTGTAGTGTCTCTACTTTAAAGAGTCCTCTCCTGCTGATGTTCAGGTGTATATCAGTATGTAGTGTCTCTACTTTAAAGAGTCCTCTCCTGCTGATGCTCAGGTGTATATCAGTATGTAGTGTCTCTACTTTAAAGAGTCCTCTCCTGCTGATGTTCAGGTGTATATCAGTATGTAGTGTCTCTACTTTAAAGAGTCCTCTCCTGCTGATGTTCAGGTGTATATCAGTATGTAGTGTCTCTACTTTAAAGAGTCCTCTCCTGCTGATGCTCAGGTGTATATCAGTATGTAGTGTCTCTACTTTAAAGAGTCCTCTCCTGCTGATGTTCAGGTGTATATCAGTATGTAGTGTCTCTACTTTAAAGAGTCCTCTCCTGCTGATGTTCAGGTGTATATCAGTATGTAGTGTCTCTACTTTAAAGAGTCCTCTCCTGCTGATGCTCAGGTGTATATCAGTATGTAGTGTCTCTACTTTAAAGAGTCCTCTCCTGCTGATGTTCAGGTGTATATCAGTATGTAGTGTCTCTACTTTAAAGAGTCCTCTCCTGCTGATGTTCAGGTGTATATCAGTATGTAGTGTCTCTACTTTAAAGAGTCCTCTCCTGTTGTTGGTCAGGTGTTCAAGGTTTAACTTTTCGCTATACATAATGTAAAAACCTATTTTGAGAGGTTGCATATACAACGCAAAATCGTACACACTACACGCAGGGGTGTCAAACTCAATTTCATCGCGGGCCACATTCGCATAAAGGTTGCACTCAAAAGGCCGGTTGTTACTAAATAAATATATAATATATATATATAAAATAATGTATTATATTACATTATTGGCTCTGAATTGGATTATTATCGGATAGGATAATAACTTAGTAATTAACTACGTCTGAAAGCAGAAGTCAAATGATTGCAAGTCTCTTCGGTGCCATGTCACAAAACGAGATGCATTGTGGGACATGTAGTTTATGGGCAACCTGCTTCTGTAAAGTGGCATGTAAACCGTACAATAAGCGCATTATATTCTTTGCAAGCTCTTGCGGGGCCACAGAAAATGAAGTCGCGGGCCGGATTTGGCCCCCGGGCCTTAAGTTTGACACCCCTGGGGAACACTGCAACATTACATGACATGTCACTTGTTAGACGCTTTTATCCAAAGCGACTCACATACTCAGTACTGTGGACAATCCCCACAGGAGCCATTTGGGGTGAAGCGTCTCAGGGACACAAGGACATGCTGACTGCAGTGGGACTCGAACGTACTACCCCCTGATCCGAACACACAACCCACTGCGCCACAAACCTCCGTGTATTCAACAAATAAAAATAATAGCGGGTCTTTAAATGTTCCCAAACCTCCTCCTTCCACTGCTGTAGTTTCTCCCCCTCTTTACTTGGAAGCACTCTGATGTGATAACTTGTGTCTCAGCTTCGAGGAGTCAACCCGCAGGGAGGGGGGGGGGAGCCGTGGATCTTGTTGCAGGGCAGATTTAGTGTCCGGAGACGCTCGGCATGTTTGCTTTTATGTCCGCGAGCCGCTGAGCCACTTGATTCAGGATGTGGTCGGAAGGTAAAGAACAAAGTGAAGGTTTTATTAAGGTCACAAAGTAAGTTTACACCTCCTCTATTAGTGAGCGGCAGGCGGGCTTATGGAGATACACAGGGCAGGTCGATCAGCGTTGCAGACGGAGCGACGCGGGGTGGAAGTCGGTGGAATTAGCGTTGATGTGCGCTATAAATCAGCTGATGGGAAGAGTGGCTGCGACGCCTCCGAGTGATAATATAACATCTCATGGCTGTAATAATGTCGAACCGGCACATGCTCACTAACCTAATGATCTATGACGTTATTCAAAAGAGGAAGAAGCTCGTTAAATTCTGCAACTCGAAACGCTCTTTAACATCGATAATTGCGCATACGTATAGATGTCTATTCTATATACACAGTTGAAAAACAAACAATATTATGGTGTACGGCCGATATAGGATATTTATAAAGCTTTTGAACCTCACTATAACACAACAGCAAAGCTTGTGCTCTGGCCGGACGCTTCGTTAATGAATTGTAACCAAAAATATAAAATGGCGCTGGTTTCTTTACGTTGATGAATGCACAGAAGAAGAATTTAATTTCACCTCTGAAAGAATCTCTTTGTTTTTAATCGTGTTGTATTGCAAGAACAATGGAAGAGACATGTAATCTGCACCGTGCGATTATAACGTTTCTTTATTTTACTTGGGTTTCGTAGCTTTGGGAACAACAATATGTTTTATGTTGCATTATATATCCCTAAAAAAGTACTGCACTGTTTTGACAAGAGGCGGGAAGTACATTTACTCAAGTACTGTACTTACTGTAAGTGGCATTGTGAGGGGCTTTCAGAGGTACGTCGTGTACTTCTACTCCACTACATGTATTTAATACCATTAGTTACTTCACAGATCTGGATGAATGATGTGAAATATAACCAAGTGTTGAATCAGACTTTAGTTCCACCTGGAGTAAATCCACCAGCTACCCTGCAGCCTACAAAGTACTTCAGACTAGCTGCACCTCCACCAGCTACCCTGCAGCCTACAAAGTACTTCAGACTAGCTGCACCTCCACCAGCTACCCTGCAGTCTACAAAGTACTTCAGACTAGCTGCACCTTCACCAGCTTTGAGAACACTTTCATGATCAATCATTATAAAACATATCATATATATTATTCTGAGATGGACCAATCTGCACAACGACTACTTTCACTGTCTTTCACTATATTTAGATGAGAATACTTTTCTACTTTCACTTGAGGAACATTTTGAATGCAGGACTTTTACTGTAACAGAGTATTCCTACACTCTGGTACTTCTACTTTTACTCAAGTACAAGATCTGAGTACTTCTACTTTTACTACAAGATCTGAGTACTTCTACTTTTACTCAAGTACAAGATCTGAGTGCTTCTACTTTTACTCAAGTACAAGATCTGAGTACTTCTACTTTTATTCGAGTACAAGATCTGAGTTATTCTACTTGTACTCGAGTTGAAGATCTGAGTACTTCTACTTTTACTCGAGTAGAAGACCTGAGTACTTCTACTTTTACTCGAGTCGAAGATCTGAATACTTCTACTTTTACTCAAGTGCAAGATCTGAGTACTTCTACTTTTACTCAAGTACAAGATCTGAGTACTTCTACTTTTATTCGAGTACAAGATCTGAGTTATTCTACTTGTACTCGAGTTGAAGATCTGAGTACTTCTACTTTTACTCGAGTAGAAGACCTGAGTACTTCTACTTTTACTCGAGTCGAAGATCTGAATACTTCTACTTTTACTCAAGTGCAAGATCTGAGTACTTCTACTTTTACTCAAGTATATTATCTGAGTACTTCTACTTTTACTCAATAACAAGATCTGAGTACTTCTACTTGTACTCAAGAACAAGACCTGAGTACTTCTACTTGTACTCGAGTAGAAGACCTGAGTTCTTCTACTTGTACTCGAGTAGAAGACCTGAGTACTAATACTTTTACTCGAGTACAAGACCTGAGTACTTCTACTTGTACTCGAGTAGAAGACCTGAGTACTTCTACTTGTACTCGAGTAGAAGACCTGAGTACTTCTACTTGTACTCGAGTAGAAGACCTGAGTACTTCTACTTGTACTCGAGTAGAAGACCCGAGTACTTCTCACACCTCTGGTTTTATGTCTTTTGTATTCTTGCACAAACGGCCAAAAACATGTGCATTAAGAGAAACTCGCTGCACTTTCAAAAATGATCCACATGTAAAAACATCTTCACCACCTTTCATCTCACTCATCATAGTTCCATCACACAGACCAATACATGTTAACAGGAAGTCATTTGACCATTCTTTGATATCTCTCTCACAGGCAAACAGCGCCTAGTTCAGACCTGGGCATCCTGAATATATATATATATTAAAATGGGTAAATATGTGCAGAGAGAGGAGAGGGCCGAGTCTCACGCGGAGGTCGTGTTGGTGTTCCACACGGCAGAGCAGAGAGAAGGTGAGCGGGATGTGTTCACGTGGGACGGGGAGTGTGAGGGTGTAACACCGACCCGGTCACTCCTGGAGAGATGATGAAAGAACAAAGACCGGCTGGTGCTCAGGGAGAGGACGGGCATTTGATGAAGGACACCGAGTTGTAATCTCACTATCACTCATATGTAGGTGAGGAAATCCAAAGGTAAGCACAGATTTCAGGACATCTGGACAGACAGTACTTCTGTGTATCGTGTTAATAATAATAAATTTCATTTATATAGCACACTTTAAAAACAGCGTCCGCTCAAGGGGCTTCACAATGCTACAGTGTGAGGAGAAAATAAACTCAAACACAAAGTTATCTACGGAGCAATAAAATATAGTAATATCAAAAAGGTTAAGAGCATAATCATAATCAGGTTTATTACCAATTAACTAAGTCCTAATTAGAGCAGGGGTGTCAAACTCAAGGCCCGGGGGCCAAATCCGGCCCGTGACTTCATTTGCTGTGGCCCCACAAGAGCTTGCAAAGAATATAATATGTTTATTATACGGTTACATGCTACAGAAGCACGTTGCCCATAAACTACATGTCCCACAATGCATCTCAAATATGTCACTTCCTTTTTTTCCTCCAGAATTTGGCTTTTATTTTTAAATCATTTTGTGACATCCTCACTGAGAAGACTTGCAATTATTTGCAAAGTTATTACCCTATCTGAAAATAATCCGATGCAGAGGCAATAATGTCATATAATACGTTATTTTATATATATTAAATATTTATATATGTATATTCGTATAGTCTTAAAGTTACAACCGGCCCTTTGAATGCAACCATAATGTGAATGTGGCCCGCGATGAAATTGAGTTTGACACCCCTCCCCTGACTTAGAGGGTTATTAAGGAAAAACGTAGATACGGATACTTTTGATACTGTTTGAAGAAAAAAGATACTACCTTCTTGTACCATAATCAAAGAAACCATTGCATTAAGACACCATTGTATGTGAAGGCCAGACATCGTCACCCACTGCCATTTTGTCTCAGTACAAGCCAAATGCATGCATGATGTTGTGCTTCAACACATCCTGTTTCCCAGCATGCATGTAACGTGCTACAGATGTCAAGCATATATATACACAACCTGATGAAGCTTATGGAGGTTTCCCAAGGAATACATGTCAATACCGTTAGGGAATAATTAGCTTAGGTATTCAACCTTCGACCCGGTTCATCATTTTCTCCTCTCACGGTCTCCTTTCCCACGGCACAGGTCTACGGCCTGGGTATTGCTGCTATCTCTCTTAAGAGGGAGGAGCTTAGGTATTGCTGCTATCTCTCTTAAGGGGGAGGAGCTTGGGTATTGCTGCTATCTCTCTTAAGGGGGAGGAGCTTGGGTATTGCTGCTATCTCTCTTAAGGGGGAGGAGCTTGGGTATTGCTGCTATCTCTCTTAAGGGGGAGGAGCTTGGGTATTGCTGCTATCTCTCTTAAGGGGGAGGAGCTTGGGTATTGCTGCTATCTCTCTTAAGGGGGAGGAGCTTGGGTATTGCTGCTATCTCTCTTAAGGGGGAGGAGCTTGGGTATTGCTGCTATCTCTCTTAAGGGGGAGGAGCTTGGGTATTGCTGCTATCTCTCTTAAGGGGGAGGAGCTTGGGTATTGCTGCTATCTCTCTTAAGGGGGAGGAGCTTGGGTATTGCTGCTATCTCTCTTAAGGGGGAGGAGCTTAGGTATTGCTGCTATCTCTCTTAAGGGGGAGGAGCTTGGGTATTGCTGCTATCTCTCTTAAGGGGGAGGAGCTTGGGTATTGCTGCTATCTCTCTTAAGGGGGAGGTCCATGTTGCTTTAGTCTCGCTGATGAAGAATGTTGATTATTACACTCCGAATAGGCCTAATCAATTAATCGTATTTTAATCGCAATTACGATTTTGGCTTGCAACGATTATGAAAACCACATAATCGAAATAAAACGATTATTTTAACTTAGTTATTTATTTATTTTAAAATAACATTTGTATCGGGTTTTCAGTTGAGTTATACTTAAAGTTCAGGGTAATCAACTGTTAAAAACATACTGTTCAACATTTTTTTTCAATAAATGGATGTTTTCAAAGTAAAGTTTTTAATAATCGTGATGTCAATTATTGACCCAAATAATCGAGATTATGATTTTTGCCATAATCGAGCAGCCCTAACTCCGAACTAGTTAAAACCTCGAGCTACAGAAAGAGTTCTTCAGAATTGGTTTGGCAGCCGCCGTGTGAACTCGTGACGCACCACCTGTCTCGTCAATTCTCCGGCCGTAACTCCAAATAAACCGTCAGTGTTTGCCATCAAAGCTCCAGCTCTCCTCGTGTCTCTCCTCGTCCTGACTCTCCGTTGCTTCAGAAGTTTCCCCCACAAACACAATGAAGTGAAAAGGGTGCATACACGTGTTAATGTTTATCCACTGAAGCATGTTTGATGATGGTGAGGATACAACTGCCCTGCTTCCTGTGCGTTAAACTCTCTGTACGAATGAGAGTAATCTGCCTAATGAGGAAAAGAGAGACATTAGACTGAACTGGAAGATAAATGTTTTATATCCAGTTCAATATTAAGACAATTACTGACAAGTGGGAGACGTTTTAAAGCGTTTAGGGTCCTTCACCCGATTTCCAATAATTAAAGTGAGATAAAGACTGATCAGCAGCCGTTGATTCAAAGATACTCGGAGCCCCAGGAATACTTATGACATACTTAAGACACCACACTGCACATGGATGTATTCTTATGTTGCTCCTATTATATAACTATTACTATTAAAAACCAATGCAACTGTTTATTAGAAACACAATACATCAATATCTTTCATTTAGTGAGGAGACATTTAGAGACGGGACACTTCACATGGTTTTATTCCTATCATTGCTCTTATTATGGAACCATTGCAGAACGACAAGTGCCAGAGATATGTATTTTAAAACCTACATATTTATTATAATGAGTGAAAGTTGGAGCATTTAGGGTCCTTTACCCGTATTTCCATTCATTAAAATAAGATAAAGACTGATCTGATGCAGAGAAAACTGGTGCAGAACGTTGACTGCAAAGACAGTAAAGTAAAAAAACTAATTCACATTTCATATTCTTCCTTCCTTTTGGAACTATTACCAGATACAAAGTGTCAGAATGTTTATTTAAAATATGATGCATTCATTTATTTGTTGGTGTTTACTGTGATTGAATTATTTAGTAACAACAGTACTGAATTGTTCGTATATCATGCTCATCACAGCATTAACAAAAAACCACTATCAAATCAAAGTTTATTTATACAGCCCAATATCACAAAGCACGTTTGTCTCAATGGCTTTAAAGGGGACCTACCTCTCATTCAAAATGCACTTTTTGATGTCCTTTATACATCACCATGTGTCCCCGGTGTGTCGGGGAACTCACGCAGCGTCAGAAAATAAAACCCTCTCTCTTTTCCTCCGTACCCAAATCTCTAAAAACGGGGAACGACGGAGCTGATCCAGATGTGCGTCCGATACGACGTAACATCTGAAATGTGGACCCACGGCCCAATCAGAAAGCTGCTATCAGAAACAATGCCCGACTGTTTTGGACGTAATATGGTCGGTGTTTACGTTAGCATGCTAACACTCAGAGCTAACCTGTGCTGGAGAGCATGTGTGTGAAGAAGCAGGAAGTAGAAAGGAACTCACCTTGTGTTGTAACCGGCAAGAGAGAAAGCCTTTGAGCTCCAGACTGTTTCAGATCCTTGATGATCCATGATATGGCATTTCATCACGGCAGCATTTAGTTTAGACGGTAGCTGCCGGGTCCCGCATGAGCTCAGACCCCTCCTCTTTAAAGCTTTATCCCCGAATCAGCACTTTAGAAACAGGAAGTGAAATAGAGAGATATGAGGCGAGGCTAGAATGATCTGTTTGGTATTTTGAGCAAAACACTTCATAGACATGTTTTTTTATATATTTTTATATATCTGAGACCTGTGCTATTGCCTAAAAATAGCATGATAGGTGACCTTTAAATAATAACAAATGTCATAGATAGATAGTCAAAATAACAAGAAAATGACATTTAAAAACATGAGAGAATGTGAAATACATAAAAAATAAAACGAGATAAAATACAACAATAATACAGTAAACATACAATAAAAACAATCAAATACCATAACATGTCAGGAGGACACATATATATTTATTGAACCAGAAAGTCCTCGACACACTCTTAACATTTAGACACCGTCACTCAGAAGAAAATACAAATAATTAGTTTTACTTTCAACAATTGGACGTTTGAATTGCCGCAAAGAAAGGAAGATTAACGGAGGCAGGACTACAGTGACAGCTGTGTCTTCCTTTCTCTCTTTCACACCGGCTACAACTGAAGCAACGAGGTGAAGTGTTTCAAGACGAGATGAGCCTCTTACTCTGCAGAGACCATGACAGACCTGCATTACTATAAGAGCCTCTGTGCTGTGCTGTGAAACTGAAGGGAATTAAGACCTGGAGTAACACCTGGACATGTATGGTGAAGCTGGAGGAGGCAGGGTGGGAGGGAAATGTCTAAACTTGACCCTGTTGGATTGGCCGAACCTTAACCATAGGACTGGTGTGCCTACATTTCAGTCTCAGGTCATGCGTGTTGTTATGCTGTGTTCGTTATTCTCGCGTCCAGGTAAGAAGCTTAAAAGGGAGACTAAATGGAGTCTCTGAGAAGGTTCAAAATTGGTACTTTAATTAATAAAAAGCGCGGTAATGTTACAAGCAGGATATTGTTCAGTCAGGAGAGAAAGTCTGCAGCTTCCTCTCCCTGTGATGGCCGTGCAGAAGAGAGCTTATTCGTCCTTCCCGCTTCTGGCTGTTCGCTCCTCCTCTCTGGGAGCTGTAGTGACGCAGGGGACTTCCCCCTCGTTCTCCTGTGTCCGATATCGCGTTAAACAGAGGATTCCGACATTTTACATTCATTGTTTACTTCCACATGCCTTTTCTCCTCCTTATCTCTTTCATAACTTTATATGTAACACATGTTAACGGCGTCAATAGCCACTTTAATGATACTAATGGGCGGTAGTCCCGGATGTCGTCATGACGGATTTTCAGAATAAAAGCTTGGTATTGAGAACTTCCGGGTTTTTCCAGAATAAAATAGCATTTAAACTGACGGTATGTTTAAGGTACATTATGCCATAAAACATTGATTTTAATTTCTAACAGTATCCATTTCGGACACTTGATTAATAAAAATATCTAACCTTGACCCGTTTGGATCGCCCTAAATCTTACCACAGAAATATAACCATTAGAATAACTACTGTAGTTACATGTCAAACAAAGTCATCAGTAATCTAATCTGAGTCTCACAATATCAAAGTTACTTTCGGATTACCTCAATATCAAAAGCAATGCGAATAAAAAACAAGAGAAAGTAAACAACAATAACATGTTTTTTTACTTTAGTTTCCGAGTATCGAAATATAAAAGTAACCTAATTACTTTCAGTTACTTTTGGATGACCTCAATATCAACTGCAAAGCAAATAAAGACAAAAGAAGATAACAAGAAGTGTTTGTAACAATGTGACTTTAGAAAAGAAGAAAACAACATATTTCATATTAAAAATGTAGTGAGAGCAATAGTTTACAAATACTTTCTAAGCTTAATACATTGATCAGAAGTATATGTTTAATAAATCAGCTGTCTACCTACTGCAAATCAAAGTAGCCTGAATAAAAAGACAATTCACTCACGTCATGTGATATATCCATCTTTACTTCAAATGTATCTGTAATCCTGCTAGTAATCTCTATTTGTGTTGTGTAATCTCGTTACATGTAATACCTATATACCAGTCAGGAATACTCTGATACAGTGAAAGTCCTCATTCAAAATGTTCCTCAAGTGAAAGGAGAAAAGTATTCTCATCTAAATATAGTGAAAGTAGCGACAGTAAGAGTAGAAGTACTCAGATATTGTACTTGAGTAAAAGTAGAAGTACCCAGATATTGTACTTGAGTAAAAGTAGAAGTACCCAGATATTGTACTTGAGTAAAAGTAGAAGTACTCAGATATTGTACTTGAGTAAAAGTAGAAGTACTCAGATCTTGTACTTGAGTATAAGTAGAAGTACTCAGATCTTGTTCTTGAGTAAAAGTAGAAGTACTCAGATCTTGTTCTTGAGTAAAAGTAGAAGTACTCAGATATTGTACTTGAGTAAAAGTAGAAGTACTCAGATCTTGTACTTGAGTATAAGTAGAAGTACTCAGATCTTGTTCTTGAGTAAAAGTAGAAGTACTCAGATCTTGTTCTTGAGTAAAAGTAGAAGTACTCAGATATTGTACTTGAGTAAAAGTAGAAGTACTCAGATCTTGTACTTGAGTAAAAGTAGAAGTACTCAGATCTTGTTCTTGAGTAAAAGTAGAAGTACTCAGATATTGTACTTGAGTAAAAGTAGAAGTACTCAGATCTTGTACTTGAGTAAAAGTAGAAGTACTCAGATCTTGTTCTTGAGTAAAAGTAGAAGTACTCAGATCTTGTACTTGAGTAAAAGTAGAAGTACCAGAGTGTAGGAATACTCTGTCACAGTAAAAGTCCTGCATTCAAAATGTTCCTCAAGTGAAAGTAGAAAAGTATTCTCATCTAAATATAGTGAAAGAGAGTGAAAGTAGTCGTTGTGCAGATTGGTCCATTTCAGAATAATATATATGATATGTTTTATAATGATTGATCATGAAAGTGTTCTCAAAGCTGGTGAAGGAGCAGCTAGTCTGAAGTACTTTGTAGACTGCAGGGTAGCTGGTGGAGGTGCAGCTAGTCTGAAGTACTTTGTAGACTGCAGGGTAGCTGGTGGAGGTGCAGCTAGTCTGAAGTACTTTGTAGACTGCAGGGTAGCTGGTGGATTCACTCCAGGTGGAACTAAAGTCTGATTCAACACTTGATTATATTTCACATCATTCATCCACATCTGTGAAGTAACTAATGGTATTAGATACATGTAGTGGAGTAGAAGTACACCATGTACCTCTGAACTGTAGAGGAGTAGAAGCACAGAGTAGCATAACATTTTTATGCTGCTGCAACAAAAACTATTTCCAAATTGGGATCAATAAAGTACCGTTACGGCTGCTGCCTTTCTGGTCGGCTCCTGTCTTATATGTAAATGAGCTGTGCGGGTGCCCTGACGTCATTGGCTGCCATCTCCTGGTCCGCCTCCCGAATATTGTGATTGGAGCACCTGCTGGAGATGACTTTAAAGCCTGCGATCACTCTGCAGGCTCTGCTGTGTGAGCGGAGGCCTCTCGCTAGTGTGTGTGCGCATGTGTTGACAGGAGGTTAGCTTGTGTGGTCCGTGTTATTGTGATTAGATGTGTCTCGATTAGTTTAGTGGTGTGTGACTGTTGTAATCTAATTCAGCTGTATTTAGACTGTACCACTTTGACAGGGAGGGTTTTAGTTGCTATTTAGTTCGTTATTATCTATTCCTTTGTGTGTAAACAGGCTCCCTAGAGTCCTCCTTTTGTTTGTTCAGGCTGCGTGCCTTCCATTTTGTTTCACCTTGCTTTATAATAAAACTACTTATAACCAGGGACGTCACAGGTACGGGCTAATGTTGCCCGGGCAACGGCCCTTTTGAACTTTTTGGCTGACCTGCCCCTCTGGAGAGAGCAAAAGTCTTTTTTTATGTTGTGGCCGAATCAACATGATAAGCCCACAATTAGTATTGTAGATTCTCGCTGCGATAAAACACACCTTGTCAGCGCTGTCATCTGCCCCCAGTCACGTTACTTTGTTTACAATCTGACAGCTGGAAAGCAAAGGAAAGCCCTCCGAGTCCGGTCCGGCCTCATATGGCTATGGTGATCATGTGCCTGCCTGGCTTTGGTGGCCAATCCTCGGGTCAATCTGTCCCCGGAAATGGTCCCGTTTTTAAATATGGTTAAATTGATTTTGAGTTGTCTCATGGCAGTTAGAGTATAGGGGAAAACCAGGGGACTTTACTTCCTCTTGACACCGTCGGTTACTTACAAAAAAACACCTAAATATACTTGTTATTGTGCTTCTGTCTTTCTGTGTCTTTTCATCTGCTCCGTAAACTCCCTCACCCTCGCTCTCTCTTCTTGATCGCCCTCTCACAGGAGAACAGTTCACTGTCCCGCTTCATTGTAGGATTTCTGCCATGTCTCTACTTTAGTTTGACCATCCCTGTTATTAAGTTATGGAATACTAAATAAATAAGTAATTAGATACCTTACCGTTACTGCGCTCATAAAGAATGATACGAATAAGAATAATGCATATTGAAATGGTCATTAATTAGTGAGTTTATTTAAGGCACAGCAGTTACAATGGTCAAACTACATTAAAACAGAATTGTCCGCATTTTGTCTTTAATAGTCACTAACATTAGATATGTTAATGAGATATGGACCGCAACATTTTTTTCCCCTGGTTTTAATTTTTTTGAAATGTCCCTCCTTATAACTATTACCAATTCCATTCTGGTGTGTGTTGCTTTCCTCTTCCCCGAGTCGGGACGTAACAAGTACCATCTTATCTTATCTTAACATGTAAAGTAAAGTACAAGTATCTCAACATGTTACTTAAGTACGCTACTTGAGTATAGATACTTTGCACCACTGTCCAAATGTATTGTAACTCTGTAATCCTGCTAGTAATCCCTATTGTTTGTATGTAATGGAATACAGCGGTGACCATCGACTGGCGGCTCGCGGGCCAAATCCGGCACGACAGACATTCTCATCCGGCACGCGCTGTGGTTAGTGCGTTCGCCCCCCACTTCTTTTTACAACGTCTCGTGAGTAATGTGCAGTACCGGAGTCCAACAGAGATGCAGCAGCTGCGGGGCAGTAGCCTGCGTACTGCGTAGCCTTCCCTGCCCTGAAGAAGAAGTGATCCTTCGTAGCGCTCCCGCTACGAGGCTCCGGCGACACGCTCCACTAGCCCCCCCCCCCCCCCCCCCCCTGTCAACAACTTCAAAATGCAGGGCTATATATAAGGAAAGTATATATACGTATTACGTAAGTATTATACTATATATAAGGCCCCCGAAAGTGTCTCTAGGAATAATTTTAGCCCTTGGACAAATGTCGTTGGTGATCCCTGGAATACAGGTACCTTCTTTTTCGATCCTGATGACGTAATCTTATGCCTGAGGAACTGAACCCCTTCCTCCTGCACTAAAAGAGGAAGGGGTTTAGTTCGTGAGTGTCCGTTTCTGAGGGTGGGCTTTCACGCTAAAGGTGTACACGTGGACACGCTGTGAGAAAGTCGAGGGTTCACACGTTGGAGCAGGTGTTTGTGAGCGTGTTGAGGAGGAGAGGTGATGCAGGAGGAGGGAGGGAGGAAGGGAGAGAGGGAGAGGGAGAGGGAGAGAGTCAAGGTCAGAGAGTAATTAGGCTTCTTCTGTCAGACCAGGGAAACTGCCGAGCCTCGGGGATGAAAAGCGATTATATGGGAGTATGAGAGTAATTGAATTCTATTGCAGAACCGGGATGGGATGGCAAAGGAAAGACATGATATCAGCAGAAGCTTCCAGTGCTGTTTCCAATATTTCAATTTCAAGACAAAGGCGAAACGATGGAAACACAGCAAAGCAGTCGAGAAAACAAGCTTTAGGATGTTTCCCGCCGTGTGTTCGACAAAAACACAACAGAAATGTCCGACACGTTCTACTCGGACGTTCTGTTCGGCG
Organism: Chaenocephalus aceratus; assembly: GCA_023974075.1. NCBI lineage: Eukaryota > Metazoa > Chordata > Actinopteri > Perciformes > Channichthyidae > Chaenocephalus > Chaenocephalus aceratus. Next base: position 313,447 of record JAMFTG010000111.1, on the reverse strand, counting down.
CTCGGTCGTCTTTGAACATGACGTTGTTATGTTCCTGACTGTGTCACACACTTAAAGGATGCACATGTGGGATAATGTCAAAGTGAACATGTAACACTAATGAGCACACAGAGATGCAATCATCTGTCGGGAGTTTAGTCACAGCTGCAGGAGAGGAAACAAAGCAGGCTGTTTATGTAAAACGTCCAGCCTGTCCTCCTACAAAAAACGACCATATAGGTCGATTGTTCAGCAGCTAAATACGACCCAGAGTCACGTTTTAAAGTGTAGCGCCTCTAGTGGTCGTGTAAGAAACAACATGCTCCTGTCGATTGCAAACGCTCCGGAGGGTCGTTTATTCACAAATAACCCTCTCTGGAAAATCCTAAATTGTGGAATAGTTTGGCCATTAAAATGCTTTTTTATTAGATTTCTAGCGAGAAGTGTATATTGTACTTTTATAATCTACGTCCAGTGGATGTGTAGGATCTACAGTTTGATAGATACACGAAGATGATTTGAGGTCTCGCCAGGAGAACGTGTATATGCGGCAGCTTCCATGTAAAGTTAGTGTGGGTGAAAACAGTTTTTCCGGTCTCGAAGTTTTCATAATAAAACCGGAAGTATTCCCCACACTGTCAAATGATTACGCAGTGATATCTCCATTACTCATCCACTAAAAAACATCAGTTTATCCTTGTTAATTACACAATATTGATTGGTTTAAATTGTGTTTAAATGCTTTTGTGTTTTTAACCTTCGATTCGGAGAAACAAATAGTTGTTTCGGAGTTTAGACACTACAGTTTCCGAAGACACTACACTACCCAGAAGAGTCGTCTTTGAACATGACGTTGTTATGTTCCTGACTGTGTCACACACTTAAAGGATGCACATGTGGTATACTGTCAAAGTGAACATGTAGCACTAAGGAGTCACAGCAGAGATGCAATCATCTGTCGGGAGTTTAGTCACAGCTGCAGGAGAGGAAACAAAGCAGGCTGTTTATGTAAAACGTCCTGATTTTATATTCTGAGTAACATCGCTGCACGTTGAGGCAAAGTGTAGCTTTCATTGCAACACATTGCAGTCTCATTGCCCTTTGTAAATGCGTTATTTGTTAAATAATGTTTTATATATCAGATAAAAGTCCTTGACTAGAGACTGTGGTGCTGAGTGTTAAACCCCAGTGATTACCATACAATTAACCTTTCAACCATTGTACCATTGTTTAGCGTTCGAACACCTCGTCCATTGTCCCGCTAATTCAGTCGTTTGATTGACAGTCGCCATTCAAGAAGATGCCTTTATTTCAATGGCAGTGTTGAAAGCAAGAGAGGGCTCTTACCATTGGCTGTGTCAGATGTCAATCAATCAACACACTTGTGGGCGGGGTCAACGGTCTCCAAGCTGTCACCATATACGAATAGAAGAATATAGAACAGGGGTGTCGAACTCAATGTAACCGCGGGCCACATCAGCTTTAGCGCTGCGCTCAAAGGGCCGGTTGTAGCTTTAAGACTATTTAAAATTACATATACAAATATGTATATAAAATAATGTATTATATTACATTATTGCCTCTGCATTGGATTGTTATCGGATAGGGTAATAATAATAATAATAATAATAATAATAATATATTTAATTTGTTAGCGCTGTTACAGGTGCTCAAAGACGCTTTACAGATATAGTGAAGGGAAAAGAAAAGGAAGGAACAACAAATAAATATATAGTTAAAGTTAAATAATACAAAAACAATCACACATTAAAAGCCAGATTGAAGAGGTGAGTGCTTTGAAGGAGGTGAGGTCAGGGCAGTCTCTGATGGGTTGTGGGAGTGAGTTCCAGAGGGAGGGGGCAGCGACGGAGAAGGCTCTGCCCCCCCAGGTCCGGTGATTGGTGGGTGAGGAGGCGGGCAGCAGAGTTCTGGATATGTTGGAGTGTATTGAGGAGGTTGGATGGACGCCGTAGAGGTAGAGGATGCGATTGCAGTAGTGGAGTCGTGAAGTGATGAATGCATGACTCAGGGCTTCAGCAGCAGAGGAGGAGGAGAGTGATGGCGGAGACGGGCGATGTTTTTGAGATGGAAAAAGGCGGTCCTGGTGATGTGATTGATGTGGTGGTTGAATTTGAGCTGACTCCGAGGTTGCGGATGTGAGGGGGGGAGATAGAGTGTGGCTGTCAATGGTGAAGTTGAAATTCTGGATGTCTTTGATACGGGATGGGGGGCCGATGATGATGATGATGTCTGATGTGTTCTGTTCAGTTGGAGATAGTTTGTTTGCATCCATGCTTTTATTTCTGACAGTTGGTGAGAGTGGAGTGTGCTGTGGGGGTGATGGTTTTTGTTGAGATATAAAGTTGGATGTCGTCGGCGTAATAACTTCATAATTAACTACGTCTGAAAGCAGAGGTCTGGGGCAAATAATTGCACGTTTCTTCAGTGAGAATGTCACAAAATGATTTTAAAAAGAAAAGCCAATTTCTGAGAAAAAAAAAAGTCCAAAAAAAAAAAAAGAAGTGACATTTTAAAAAAAATTGTGAAATTGTGAGAAAAAAGGCATATTTTGAAGAAAACATTTCAAATTCTAAGAAGAAATGAATATTTAGAAAACAAATTCTGAGAAAAGGACACTCAGTCAACTTCTGAGAAAAAAAGTCTAATTTCAGATGCATTGTGGGAAATGTAGTTTATGGGCAACTTGCTTCTGTAAAGCGGCATGTAACCGTATAATACACATATAATATTCTTTGCAAGCTCTTGTGGGGCCACAGAAAAGGAAGTCACCGGCCAGATTTGGCCCCCGGGCCTTGAGTTTGACACCCCTGATATAGACTATAATGGAAAGATGATAAGAAAAGGAGTACAGCTCCAAAGAGTCTGAGAAAGTATGCACTCGTGTGAAGCTGGTGGAGAGAATGTGTGAGTTTCAGAGGTGAAAATTATTTGAAGGCAAAGACTATCAATCTCAATCTTTATTTCTTTATATAGCACATTTAATAAATACAACAAACAATGGGAGTACAATTCTAAAACAATAATTAAAAACATGATAACTACAGACATATAAAAGCACATGTAAAAGCGTTATGTTCAACTAGTATTAAAATCCAGTGCAAAGAGGTGGGTCTTTAGCTGAGACGACATGCAAGACTTTATTTATACGCTAGTATTTGATATGGAAAGGTTGATTTGATATGCTTATATGAACTATATGCTTATATGAACTGGTTGCCAAGCTACATCCGTATGGACTTCGCCACCTACTGCTTTTGAACAGTAAGGAAACCAAAGCAATGCTCTTTGCTTCCTAGTCAGCGTCCTCTTGCCTCTCCATTGACACCCTCGATGGCGTCTCTGTTGAGTTTGTCGATACCTACACATATCTGGGCTTCTGGTTGGACAGCAGTCTGAACTTCAAACACCACATCGAAGTTCTAACTAAGAAATTGAAACTCACTCGTGGCTTCCTTTAGAGACTTAAACGTTGTTTTTCAGCTTCATCCCGTAAAAGGTTGGTCTCTGGCTCCTTCCTGTCCCAGCTGGACTACGGTGATACCGTCTATAGGTTCGCCTGTCCCTCTGTTTGGGCCACCCCCTCTCCCACGCTGCACTGCGATATATATCAGATGCACCCGATAGGACTCATCATTGCACACTGTACAGCCTAACTGGAGGGTCCTCACAGTCTGCGTAGGATGCAGCACTGGTTTTTATTAATGTATAAAGCCATTTCAGGAAAGCCTCCACTGCACATATGAGCCAGATCTGCTCCAGTGTGTGACTCTCACAGCCTCAGACCCAGAGCCTGGATGCGGGTCCAGGTTCCTGCCGTGCGGACTGAGGCTGGAGAAAGGAGTCTTTTTCATTCTGGTCCTTGGTCTTGGAATGACCTTCAGTCACGCCTCAAACTGAGGGCACTTGTCTCAATAGCATCTGGAGTCCTTACCAGTAATAAGTAGTACCTTTCTTACTGTCCTGATGTGCTCAATGTAGTGACGGCTTTTCGTCTTTTGTTTTCTTAGTTGTGTTCTCTGTATTTTATATGTTTGTGTTGTGTGTAACGCTGCTGCCTTCTTGGCCAGGTCAGCATTGCAAATAAGATCTCAATGCTTTTATATCTGGTTAAATAAAATAAAATACGCCCTACATTATTCCCTGCTGGCACAAAATACCATGAGCTGTTGGGATGCTCTTTTTGGTGGAATATAATGAAAACTAAGACAAATAAAAATAGCCTTGCAGCGACAAAGAGTCTGGGAAAGTGTGTACTCGGGTGTGAAGCCAACTGAGTACACGAGGGATAGACTACCGTTATGTCTCGTCAAATCTGTTTCAGGGGTGTCAAACTCAAGGCCCGGGGGCCACATTCGGCCCGCGACTTCATTTTATGTGGCCCCACAAGAGCTTGCAAAGAATATCATATGTTTATTATACGGTTACATGCTACAGAAGCACGTTGCCCATAAACTACATGTCCCACAATGCATCTCAAATATGACTGTTTTCTCAGAATTTGCCTTTTTTTCTCAGAATTTGCCTTTTTCTCTTCAAAATATGCCTTTTTTCAATTCCTTTTTCTCAGAATTAGATTTGTATTTCAAAATGTCACTTCTATTTATTTTTTCTCCAGAATTTGGCTTTTCTTTTTAAATCATTTTGGGACATACGCACTGAAGAGACTTGCCCCAGACTTCTGCTTTCAGACGTAGTTAATTATGAAGTTATTACCCTATCCGGTGATAATCCAATGCAGAGGCAATGATGTAATATAATACATTATTTTATATATATGATATATTTATATATGTATTTTTATATAGTCTTAAAGTTACAACCGGCCCTTTGAGTGCAACCATAATGCTGATGTGGCCCTTGATGAAATTGAGTTTGACACCCCTGTGTTAAGTTAATGTTTTTAGTTCAGTCTTGCATCCTGTTTTGTTTTGTAGTAACCTTTCCTTCGTGTTGCCCTTTGTGTTTTCCCTCCACTGTGACTGTGGACTCCGCCCTAAGTGTCTGCACCGGTTCCCCGTTAGCCTGCCTATAGATTCTGTCTCCCTTGTCTTGTTGCCAGTTCGTTTCGTCCCATGTGCCCGACTGCCAGCGTGAAGTCCATGTTTTCTGCTAAGAGCTAAGACCCGAGTTTTTGAAAGTACTTTATCCTTTGAATTTGTTGATACTATGTTAACCTGTTTTGTTACGTTAACCTGTTACCCCTACGGAGAGCTCGCAGTGCCGCTATGTTTCAGTAAAGACTTTCTTTTGTCCTTTGTTTGTCGAGTCGTGCTTTTGGGTTCATACTGGTTTGCCGAGCCGTGACAACTACATGCAATGCTTTATTTGTGGGCTGGTATTTTAAATGGAAATGTTGATTTTTTTAAGGTGATATGGAGATTATATATCAACATCTAAAGTACCTTTCCTTATCACATCGTCACCCTACATTGAACCTGGCTTTGGTTATCAAACTGCACAATGTCTTCTTTGTTGTATACACTCTTTATTAACAACGTACATGTAAAATAAATGTCAGCCATGTGAAAGTGAAACACTGTAATATTACCAAAACCATCCAAAGGGAATTAAGGACGATGCAACCCACAATTAGCTCATAACAATAGGATGCAACTGATCCGACAAAGCATAAATAAATGGTTTATTAACCGCTAATAAAGCCATTACTTCATAGAAAGCATTTCATTAGAAGTAGTAACAACACACAAGGCATTGTCTCTGTCACGATTCTTGTGTTGTGTCACGTCTTTAGTTGTGTGTGTCTGGTAGTGGGTGTGTTGCTGTTCTCCCTGTCATGTTTCCTCCCTGTGTATCGTCTGGTCTTTCTCCCTGTGTTTTCCTGTCTGTCGTTAGTTTCCCCGGTGTGTCTGATTGTCTGATTGTGTTCCCCTGTTTCCCTTCTGTGTCTCCTGTGCGTCAGCCCCGCCCCTGATTGTCTCCACCTGTGTTTAAATGTCCCTGTCTCCCAGTGCTCAGTGTCAGGTCGTCTCGTCTCTTGCCACGGTCAGGTCTATGCTCTCTGGGCTCTTGAAAAGTTTTGTTCAGACCGATTTTTTGTCATCTCATCCTGAAATTAGTTAGTGACCATTTTTTGTTCATCGTGTTTTGGAAAAGTAAAGTATCTTACCAATACGTTACCTCTGTCTCCCGGTCGTGCGATTGGGTCCTACCCCCTAAGTGTCTGGGTTCGTAACAGTCTCCTTCCATTTCGTCCTTTAATCATCACTTTATGATAGTTTCCTCGCTTGGCCCTCTGAATTATTCAGTAATATGTCCTTATGTTTATCCAATGTGTGTACTATCTTTGCCAGTTGTTGATACGTAATGTTAGAAAGTGGATAAACGCACCCTAGTTGCAGATATCGGGCCTGTCTGTGGGTTTGTTTCCAGACAGAAGCACATTACCATGAGGCAAGCGTCCCTGCTGGCAGATTAATGTCTGTATTGGTAAAGGTTTTATAGGCCAGTTAATCGCAGCTTAGCCCATAGACTGTCTAAATGTGTAAATAAGACATTGATCCCCCCCTCAGAGAGCCCCTTCAATAAATATGACTAATGAATTAGTTATGAGAGGAAATAGGCTTAGAAAGGAGGAATACAGGGAGGGGGGGTGAAGGAATGAATATTCAACACGGCAGGAGGAAGAAGGGGGAAGTGGGAGAGGGACGTGAAGCAGAACAATGTGTATTTCATCGCAAGATTAGAAATGTTACTTCTATTGTTTTGCATTTCTCTTAAAACCGATAAGTGTTTTTCATTTTATGTCACCCTCAGAGATGGGACAAGAACACGCATCCTGTACTCAAGTGGAAGTACAGATACTCGTGTTTAAAAATACTCTGGTGAAAGTAGAAGTACTGACTAAACTTCTTTACTCAAGTCAAAGTAAAGAGGCTTTGAAGTGTCCTTCAGTAAAAAGTACCCATAGCTAGCAGCTGTTTTAAAGAGTACCTGACCTCCCTTTATATTAACAGAACAATAATGTCATTGTTAACTAATGAATGTTTCCATGGTGACCAACGGCAACATGACAACGTTTCCATTGGTCCCTCTTCTTTAGAGAAGACCAGGAAGTGATGGATACACGGATCGTGTTCCAACCAATAGGCACGCAATGACTCTAAAGAATAATGACCACGCACCAACACACATTCAGACTAAAGGAACCAGCTGTTTGGGAAATGAGAGAAGTAGAAAGTACAGGTATTTGAGTTCAACATGTAAGAAGTAGAAAGTACAGGTATTTGAGTTCAACATGAGAGCAGTAGAAAGTACAGGTATTTGAGTTCAACATGAGAGCAGTAGAAAGTACAGGTATTTGAGTTCAACATGTGAGAAGTAGAAAGTACAGGTATTTGTGTTCAACATGTGAGAAGTAGAAAGTACAGGTATTTGAGTTCAACATGTGAGAAGTAGGAAGTACAGGTATTTGTGTTCAACATGTGAGAAGTAGAAAGTACAGGTATTTGTGTTCAACATGTGAGAAGTAGAAAGTACAGGTATTTGAGTTCAACATGTAAGAAGTAGAAAGTACAGGTATTTGAGTTCAACATGTAAGAAGTAGAAAGTACAGGTATTTGTGTTCAACATGTAAGAAGTAGAAAGTACAGGTATTTGAGTTCAACATGTAAGAAGTAGAAAGTACAGGTATTTGGGTTCAACATGTAAGAAGTAGAAAGTACAGGTATTTGTGTTCAACATGTGAGAAGTAGAAAGTACAGGTATTTGAGTTCAACATGTAAGAAGTAGAAAGTACAGGTATTAGTGTTCAACATGTGAGAAGTAGAAAGTACAGGTATTTGTGTTCAACATGTAAGAAGTAGAAAGTACAGGTATTTGGGTTCAACATGTAAGAAGTAGAAAGTACAGGTATTATTGTTCAACATGTGAGAAGTAGAAAGTACAGGTATTTGTGTTCAACATGTAAGAAGTAGAAAGTACAGGTATTTGGGTTCAACATGTAAGAAGTAGAAAGTACAGGTATTTGAGTTCAACATGTAAGAAGTAGAAAGTACAGGTATTTGAGTTCAACATGTAAGAAGTAGAAAGTACAGGTATTTGAGTTCAACATGTAAGAAGTAGAAAGTACAGGTATTTGAGTTCAACATGTAAGAAGTAGAAAGTACAAGTATTTGGGTTCAACATGTAAGAAGTAGAAAGTACAGGTATTTGAGTTCAACATGTGAGAAGTAGAAAGTACAGGTATTTGTGTTCAACATGTGAGAAGTAGAAAGTACAGGTATTTGAGTTCAACATGTAAGAAGTAGAAAGTACAGGTATTTGGGTTCAACATGTAAGAAGTAGAAAGTACAGGTATTTGGGTTCAACATGTAAGAAGTAGAAAGTACAGGTATTTGGGTTCAACATGTAAGAAGTAGAAAGTACAGGTATTTGGGTTCAACATGTAAGAAGTAGAAAGTACAGGTATTTGAGTTCAACATGTAAGAAGTAGAAAGTACAGGTATTTGAGTTCAACATGTGAGAAGTAGAAAGTACAGGTATTTGTGTTCAACATGTGAGAAGTAGAAAGTACAGGTATTTGAGTTCAACATGTAAGAAGTAGAAAGTACAGGTATTTGAGTTCAACATGTGAGAAGTAGAAAGTACAGGTATTTGAGTTCAACATGTGAGAAGTAGAAAAGTACAGGTATTTGTGTTCAACATGTAAGAAGTAGAAAGTACAGGTATTTGTGTTCAACATGTAAGAAGTAGAAAGTACAGGTATTTAAGTTCAACATGTAAGAAGTAGAAAGTACAGGTATTTGAGTTCAACATGTAAGAAGTAGAAAGTACAGGTATTTGTGTTCAACATGTGAGAAGTAGAAAGTACAGGTATTTGTGTTCAACATGTAAGAAGTAGAAAGTACAGGTATTTGGGTTCAACATGTAAGAAGTAGAAAGTACAGGTATTTGTGTTCAACATGTAAGAAGTAGAAAGTACAGGTATTTGAGTTCAACATGTAAGAAGTAGAAAGTACAGGTATTTGAGTTCAACATGTAAGAAGTAGAAAGTACAGGTATTTGTGTTCAACATGTAAGAAGTAGAAAGTACAGGTATTTGAGTTCAACATGTAAGAAGTAGAAAGTACAGGTATTTGTGTTCAACATGTAAGAAGTAGAAAGTACAGGTATTTGTGTTCAACATGTGAGAAGTAGAAAGTACAGGTATTTGAGTTCAACATGTAAGAAGTAGAAAGTACAGGTATTTGTGTTCAACATGTAAGAAGTAGAAAGTTCAGGTATTTGTGTTCAACATGAGAGAAGTAGAAAGTACAGGTATTTGAGTTCAACATGTAAGAAGTAGAAAGTTCAGGTATTTGAGTTCAACATGTGAGAAGTAGAAAGTACAGGTATTTGAGTTCAACATGTAAGAAGTAGAAAGTACAGGTATTTGGGTTCAACATGTAAGAAGTAGAAAGTACAGGTATTTGAGTTCAACATGTAAGAAGTAGAAAGTACAGGTATTAGTGTTCAACATGTGAGAAGTAGAAAGTACAGGTATTTGTGTTCAACATGTGAGAAGTAGAAAGTACAGGTATTTGAGTTCAACGTGTAAGAAGTAGAAAGTACAGGTATTTGTGTTCAACATGTGAGAAGTAGAAAGTACAGGTATTTGTGTTCAACATGTGAGAAGTAGAAAGTACAGGTATTAGTGTTCAACATGTGAGAAGTAGAAAGTACAGGTATTTGTGTTCAACATGTGAGAAGTCAAAGTAAAAGTCGTGAAGTAGTGGAGTAAAGTACTGACACCAGAAACATGTACTTAGTACAGTAACAAAGTATTTGTACTGCACACCTTCCCACCTCTGGACACACTTTAAGAAGCAAAGTGCCGCACGGTGTATTCAGATCACGCTGCTTGCCCTCGCGCTCCGTCAGGAAGTGAAGCTGACTGAGTATAATTGAATCTCTCTGATACGCACCGCGTCCATTTCTGCTGCAGCGCCGCGATCGATGGAGCTAATGCTAACTGAATATGCACTTCATCACCTGCTCATGAAACACTTCGTCCACAATAAGACACTCACTCTCACCGTCACCCCCCTTATTGCTTCGTCGTATAACATGAGGCCTGAGTCTGTGCCCGTGTTTAACGTGCTTCAGAGTCAACGTGTTTCCTTTGCTGTATTTAAGTTACAATAAGTAATAACTTGCAGAAAAAAATCAAATCAAGTTTTATTTATATAGCACATTTACACAGAATATCAGCATGAGAAACACGACACCCTCTGTCCTTAGGTGCTCTCTGCTTTTAATGCATGCAACGACCCTCTTTTCTCTCCTGCTTCTACATTTAAATAATCTTTATTGACACCATGGGAACAAGACATCTTATCAGCACAGTACTTCCTCTTTCCCTCTGTAGCACAGTATCTTTCTCCCCGAACAAATACACTATGTTTCGTTAGTCTCAACCTTATGGGCAACTTCTCCAGTCATTTATGTTTGCAATGTTCTCTCCACCCTCTCACGTATTATGCATGCAATGAAACCGGTTTAAAACTCGTAGAAATGTTGATTCTTGGGAGGATTTGTCTCTTTTTTGAGGAGTTTACATTCCTCTCTAAGTGAAATTACTTCTCCACGAAACCTTGAGGCTATACTGGGCCTGGGGGGTGTGGTACCAGGCAGGAGGTCTTATCTCGGTGGTCTGCGCTGAACCACAGGCTATACTGGGCCTGGGGGGTGTGGTACCAGTCAGGAGGTCTTATCTCGGTGGTCTGGGCTGAACCACTGGCTATACTGGGCCTGGGGGGTGTGGTACCAGGCAGGAGGTCTTATCTCGGTGGTCTGCGCTGAACCACAGGCTATACTGGGCCTGGGGGGTGTGGTACCAGGCAGGAGGTCTTACCCGGCGCTTTTCAGGCTCTAGCTCCGAGCTGGAGCCTGAAAAGGCGCTGGTGTGAAAGGGGCATCAGAGGGGCGTGGGGAGGGGCTCCTTACTTTCATCTAAAGCAACAGACAGAGAATCAGCACTTTGGAAACAGGGCTGAAACAGAGGGGATTATGGGTAATTCTGCAATGATCGGTTTGGTGTCTCAGCCAATCAGAGACAGGCTCTGTATATATCTGAGAGCTGTGATATATTGATGAGAAACAGTATGATAGAGGACCTTTAATGACATGTGTTGTGTCATCGTGTAGGTCTGACTAAATGCCCCTGATGGAAGAAATCTATTCAACAAAATCTCAGGTACTTGGTAGCTTCATGTACTTGAACTCTTGTTCACCACAGGTTGTTGAGTCTTCTCACATCTGAAACACCTGGAAGCAGAAACGACTGAACCGACCAGCTCCCCTCGGACGATACATGACAAGCTTTAAAAGGAACCGCGTGCTCTCATTGTGCTTCAGATTTACCGTCAGCAATTAAAAGCAAGCGTACTCTAAATGGACCACTTCAAAGCCTAAAGACAGACATGGAGTCCTGTGCCGCTTAGACGTCCATCCCTTCCAAGCTGGTCTCCACTCCCCTGGCGAGGCCACCGCTCTGCATGACACGCAGGTTGCCACGGATTTACAATTTCATTTCAGGCGACCAAGGTCGTTTGTGAAATGATGCCGCTAATAAATTCCTCCGAAGTCAATCCGTGTTTATCCGTCCCAGCTTCCGCCAGCTTTTTTATTTGACTTGTGAGTACGCTAAGAGCCGTGTAATCAAGTGTGTCGTATTGCAGCGATCCTGAAAATCCTGAATGTCCTCTTCCAACATGAGAGTAGCATGCTAACAAGGGTACCAACTGTAGCTGTGAACATGACAGGATGTGAGATGACCTAGAAGAGCATCAGGACTGTTTGAGGCAGATGATAGCTATGTGGTTAACATGATGATTCAGCCTCTATGGAGAGAGACATCAAGCATGCTCGTTTCTGGCGTGGAGCTAATCTGAAGTAAACATTGAATACTGCTTTCTGTTCCTCCATCTTGTGACTGTGTCCCTCTCTTGATATCAGCATGTGAAGGACACTGCTCAGGAACTAGCTGATGCTCTGTATGTGATGACTCCTTCCCTCTGGAGAGGATCACAGACACATGGATCCTGAGGCTGAAGTTCAAGCCGGGGACGAGGGAGATTTAACATTTTTAAGTATTCAGAAAAAGACAGGATTTTGAGAAAAAAGTCAGAATTCTTTGAAAAAAGTCAGAATTTTGAGAAAAAAAGTCAGAATTTTGAGAAAAAAGTCAGAATTCTTTGAAAAAGGTCAGAATTTTGAGAAAAAAAGTCAGAATTCTTTGAAAAAAGTCAGAATTTTGAGAAAAAAAGTCAGAATTTTGAGAAAAAAGTCAGAATTCTTTGAAAAAAGTCAGAATTCTTTGAAAAAAGTCAGAATTTTGAGAAAAAAGTCAGAATTCTTTGAAAAAAGTCAGAATTTTGAGAAAAAAAAGTCATAATTTTGAGAAAAAAGTCAGAATTTTGAGAAAAAAGTCAGAATTCTTTGAAAAAAGTCAGAATTTTGAGAAAAAAGTCAGAATTCTTTGAAAAAAGTCAGAATTTTGAGAAAAAAAGTCATAATTTTGAGAAAAAAGTCAGAATTTTGAGAAAAAAGTCAGAATTCTTTGAAAAAAGTCAGAATTTTGAGAAAAAAGTCAGAATTCTTTGAAAAAGTCAGAATTCTTTGAAAAAAGTCAGAATTTTGAGAAAAAAGTCAGAATTCTGTGATAAAAAGTCAGAATTTGAGAAAAAAGGTCAGAATTTTGAGAAAAAAGTCAGAATTCTTTGAAAAAAGTTCAGAAATTTGAGAAAAAGTCATAATTCCTTCTTTGAAAAAAGTCAGAATTCTTTGAAAAAAGTCAGGATTTTGAGAAAAAAAGTCAGAATTCTTTGAAAAAAGTCAGGATTTTGAGAATAAAAGTCAGAATTTTGAGAAAAAAGTCAGAATTCTTTTGAAAAAGTCGAATTTTGAGAAAAAAAGTCAGAATTTTGAGAAAAAAGTCAGAATTCTTTGAAAAAGTCAGAATTCTTTGAAAAAAGTCAGAATTTTGAGAAAAAAGTCAGAATTCTTTGAAAAAAGTCAGAATTTTGAGAAAAAAAGTCCAGAATTTTGAGAAAAAAGTCAGAATTCTTTGAAAAAAGTCAGAATTTTGAGAAAAAAGTCAGAATTCTTTGAAAAAAGTCAGAATTTTGAGAAAAAAGGTCAGAATTCTTTGAAAAAAGTCAGAATTCTTTGAAAAAAGTCAGAATTTTGAGAAAAAAGTCAGAATTCTTGATAAAAGTCAGAATTTTGAGAAAAAAGTCAGAATTTTGAGAAAAAAGTCAGAATTCTTTGAAAAAAGTCAGAAATTTGAGAAAAAAGTCAGAATTCTTTGAAAAAAGTCAGAATTTTGAGAAAAAAGTCAGAATTCTTTGAAAAAAGTCAGAATTTTGAGAAAAAAGTCAGAATTTTGAGAAAAAAGTCAGAATTCTTTGAAAAAAGTCAGAATTCTTTGAAAAAAGTCAGAATTTGAGAAAAAAGTCAGAATTCTTTGAAAAAAGTCAGAATTTTGAGAAAAAAGTCAGAATTTTGAGAAAAAAAGTCAGAATTCTTTGAAAAAGTCAGAATTCTTTGAAAAAAAGTCAGAATTTTGAGAAAAAAGTCAGAATTCTTTGAAAAAAGTCAGAATTTTGAGAAAAAAGTATTGAGAAAAAGTCAGAATTCTTTGAAAAAAGTCAGAAATTTGAGAAAAAAGTCAGAATTTTGAGAAAAAAAGTCAGAATTCTTTGAAAAAAGTCAGAATTCTTTGAAAAAAGTCAGAATTTTGAGAAAAAAGTCAGAATTTTGAGAAAAAAAGTCAGAATTCTTTGAAAAAAGTCAGAATTTTGAGAAAAAAGTCAGAATTTTGAGAAAAAAGTCAGAAATTTGAGAAAAAAAGTCAGAATTCTTTGAAAAAAGTCAGAATTTTGAGAAAAAAGTCAAGCATTTTTGATTTTTTTTAAAAAGTCAGAATTTTCTGATTTTGAGAGAAAGTCAGAATTTTGAGAAAAAGACAAAATGTTGAGAAAAAACTCAGTATTTTGTACATGGCAGGATGTATTATTACCTGCAATGACTGGCATTCCTCCATCTTGTGACTGTGTAGCTCCCTCTCTTGGATATCAGCATGTGAAGGACACTGCTCAGGAACTAGGTGATGCTCTGTATGTGATGACTCCTTCCATTCTGGAGAGGATCACAGATACATGGATCCAGAGGCTGAAGCTCAAGCCGTTGATTTGAGTTAACCCTCTGTAGAGATAGCCTCGCAGCCTCACCCCCCCTCCCTCAGCACTATCAGACGCCCAATGTGACCCCTGATAAGCCCACCCCCCCCCCCCCCCCCCCAGACGATGGAGTTGACCCCAGCTTTGAGGTGGATACAGAACGCAGTTGATGGCTTCTGAGGGTCGATACATGAAATACCAGCTGACTGAACTGATCAGGGCTCTCATTGGAGCGGAGCAGGGGTCATAGTTCACGGGCGAGCGTTGGCCACATGCAGCGAGGAGACATATATACCCTCTGTCCTTAGACCCTCTGTCCTTAGACTCTCTGTCCTCAGACTCTCTGTCCTCAGACCCTCTGTCCTCAGACTCTCTGTCCTTAGACTCTCTGTCCTCAGACTCTCTGTCCTCAGACCCTCTGTCCTTAGACTCTCTGTCCTCAGACCCTCTGTCCTTAGACCCTCTGTCCTCAGACCCTCTGTCCTCAGACCCTCTGTCCTCAGACCCTCTGTCCTTAGACTCTCTGTCCTCAGACCCTCTGTCCTCAGACCCTCTGTCCTCAGACCCTCTGTCCTTAGACCCTCTGTCCTCAGACCCTCTGTCCTCAGACCCTCTGTCTGTATTATGTACATTAATACATGTACATAATACATTTGCAACATCTCTGCACAAACATACCACGAGTCTTCGTACCTGATGAGTATTGACTTCCAGCTCGGGCCGATCTCTGCCATCAGCTGAAGCCGCAGGGCAGCTGTGTTTCAGGGTTAAGATCAAGGTCGTATTTGTTACTGCACAACTTGGATAGATGAGCTGCTGCTGCGTGTTGTTCATGAGTCTGTGAGGAAGCAGCTCTTAAGATCTGACCCTCACCTCATGTCGCTTCATTGACGAGCCAATCATTGTGTTTATTAAAAACCATGCATTATCAAAGTGCTGTACGTTGTAATGTATCCACAGCTCTGTTCCTTTGAAGAGATACGATAAAGTGTTCTTAAGAAAGCTTTAACATATTGTTTGTGTTTAAAACAGTTCGCTGAATATACTAGATAATAGCCGGCTGTGGCTCAGTGGATAGTGTGCTGGACTTCGAATCAGGGGGGTAGCAAGTTCGAGTCCCACTGCAGTCAGCATGTCGTTGTGTCGCTTTGGATGAAAGCGTCTAACTCATGTAATGTAAAACCTATTACTGCCAAACAAAGGACACTAAATACATAACACTCGTGTGCAAAGCAGTGGAGTTTTATTGAGACTTAAATTCCCAAGCTGCTCGAGATGTCTAACCAATAGGGAAGGAATACCACCGAATAGCCGAGGATAATATGTTCACAAAGACTCGAGACACGTCCCTGTAGCTCTGGATGCATCTGTTGCAATGCCTGATACATCAACACTCTGTTCAGATGTGTAACACTGCTGACTCCTGCACGTATAGGCTGATGTCAGATTAAGATCATCATGCAGCAATAATAGAATCAGACCAATATACTTAAGTACAACCCTTAGTAGTGACGATAACCACGTTGACGCTCGGACAACTGCTTCTCTCCTTCCGTTCATCTATTGAAGGAAAACACGACCAATAATACAATATATCCAAGTGCGATAAAGTGCGATGCCACTGAGGGTTAACGGTACGTCCACACGGCAGCTTTAGGCGAATCGTCCACCGCTTCCAACGCTTCTCTGCCCGTTGACTTCGAATGGGGATGACGTCACTTTGCCTCGCTTTTCCCCGAACTGCATTGTGGGGGAGCGAAGCGAAGATTTCCAGGATTCCAAAGTTGAGCAATGTTCAACTTTTGAAGCTGAGCTGGAAGCGCCAGCCAATCAAACACGTTTATGCAAATCTGACAGTAGAAGCGCTAGCCAATCAAACCGCGTGTAAGCAGGGAGAACCAGACCGCAGTTCATTTCCTCATATTCCAAACGAGAAGTTACGGTAGCAAATCACCCGGTTCTTTACGACCAGAACTATTACCGGGATACAAACCGGAGGAACCGGGCATGGAGGGAGGTGGCAGAGACAGTGGGGGAAACTGGTAGGTTTTCGCCTGTTTGGGGAGTTTATATATATATATATATATTGCTCGCATAAAATCCCCGGGGTTTTTTGCTTTGTATGTCGGGGGCGGGAGATTCATGTGATTGGTTGTTGGTCGCATTGCTCGCAAAAAATCCCCAAGCTGTCAGACACGCCCAGCTCCAAGATGTTCAAGATGTCTGAAAAGCTGCTGTGTGGACGTAGCGTGAGGATATTGTGGTGGAAACATTTTCTTCAGTGCACAACCACCACCAATAATACGTAGACAATACCACATAGTAGTTATGATAAATAGTTGTATTTATATATTTTATTTAACGAGGCGTTCTGCTGTAAAATAGTGTTTGTATTAAAACGTATAGCGCTATATGGAAACCTGATCAAGCTACACGAGTTTTATAACCACAAGGAAAGCAATACCACTAAGTAGCCTAGCATAATATGTCCGCAAACACTTACCAGTACATCTCCCTCTCAGCTGGTTGTGTCTGTTTCAACGCCTGAGAAAACATAAATACACTTCAGCCATTTGGGTTCAGAGCAGCTAGAATTTCGTGGACGAATCAAAACTGTTTTTAAACTGCTGTATGCAGCAATAGAGGAATCAAACCATGCTAACTGTATTAGTGCTAAGCTCAGTGTCGAACGATATGTACCACAAAGCTGTCGGGCGCGTCAGGTTTCCGTCAGCCTGAGCGATAGTGTCTAAATACTGCAGACACAACACATCCACACACGCATCTGAATTAGTTCCATAGTCCTCTGATAAAACAAGCGGTTAGTGCCATCGCTGCGGGCCAACGGTTTGATCTATCCGTGTCTGAGGCGTAAAAATATAAACAGACAAAAGCGTGACTCAGACAAAACACTCATCTATATAATGCCATTTTCTCAGTTTCACCGTTTCTTTTGTTACGCTCCGCCATCCCCCTGCAAGCCGTTTTCACAAAAGTATAATATGCTTGAGCTCGGGCTGATTTACGCAGACGTGAATGGAGCACAGGTTGTGATTGAGGTTTTTATGCAACTGTGTAAAAGCTATTGGACACACACACACACACACACACACACACACACACACACACACACACTCTGAAGAGAATGAAGGCAAAGGCCATGTAAGAGGACTCCTGCTGAGGGGGATTGGTCTAGAAGCCTCTCTTCAAACCCCCCCGAGGCTTTGGCCCCAGCAGGAACACCTCGCATGTTCTCCTTCTATGCATAATGGATGCTCGATCACAAATCAATGTCCTTCAGACTGACATCAGGCCACGGATAAGGGTTTGACTCTGAAGCCACCAGCGAGAGAGAGAGAGGCGGACATGGAGATGCTTCATTCGGATTTGAAAAGGAGAGATGGTAGAGATGCAGATATCTCTGACCACGTCTCCCCTGCATCTTCTTCTCTGTGCGATAGAAACGAAACATAGATGGTGTATTTCCTCTAAAGAGTGTTGCGGGGAACTTTTAGACATCCGATTACTTCTCTTATTTTCTCCACTCGAGCAAAGCAGATTCTGAGCTGTTTGGTTTTGCTTTGAAGTCGTGAAAGCAGGACTTGAATCTGACCCGGTCTGTTCTGTCGTCACGTGAGAGATCAGTCTTTAAAGTCGCAGTGTGGAGAGTCACGCTGAGCACGGAGACTCTCCACTGATGGGACGCCATTATAATAATGAGGAGAGAGAAACCCTGTTCAGTCCAAGCGCCCAGGAAGTGCGCCGGAGTCTGATGAGAATATTCGTTGTGGCCAAACGGCGGTACTACACTTCCTTTAGGTTGCTGGGCCCGGAAACACTTTTTCCCATTGACTTACATGGGGAAAGAGTGGTCTGTAACTCGTTGGATAATTTTTTTTAACTAAATAAACTGCCCAGTATGAACACTTGTATAGCCCTTATTAAAAACATTCGGTCCTCAAATTGTAAAAATGTGCTAATAACGTTATTCTGAGTTATTTCCCTCGGCATTATGAACGCGCATCTAACCCCCGGCACGTTCATGTTACGTGTTCAGTACTACACGAGTTTCTCTTTACCCATGGATGCACAATAACAACGGACCATATCGCCTTACTGCCCACGGAGCTGTAATAATGGATATATCGCACATGTTTGCTGTAATTCATCATTTGTAAAATATTATACTACATGGGCTGTATGATTAAATCTTGTACCGTAAATGTTGTATTCAATAAAGTTAATATTACCGACGTAGATTAACGTTCCTGTAGCTTCTTATTTTGTTTTAGTTACTTGTGGGCTACTTAACATGAATAATCACAGTTGCTATCCTTTTACTCCATCACATTTCAAAAAGAAATAGGCTGTTGTTATTTTAACTCCACCACAGTAATCCATCATCAGCTTTACTTTTTAGATAAAGTTTTAACTCACAATTGATCATAACAGGCTTCAACATATACATTTTAATATATTACCAAGTGGATTCATGAACAACCCACACGAGCATCATGCTAAATGAAGCTCTGTTGGATATCACTAGATCCTGATGGCAGCGTAATATAAAAGTACATAACGATTGATGTGTAACTTAGCATAATTTACTAGCTAGCCGCTAGATGCTAACTGACGCCTCGTTAATATAAATCCAGTACCATGCTGTCATGAACGCGCGGTGCTGTTACGTGTACGCACATTCACGTGCTTAATGTGAACGAGCCTTTTGGGGGGCGTGGTTAAAGTTGCGCATGCGCTATGAGCGTACATACGGGTACTTCTCAGGCATGCTGGGTAATCTGTGACGTTTCGCTCTCTCAAAGTTGGGCCATTTTATCATCCATGTGCTAATGAGCAACTCTCAGAGGAATGAATGAGGCCCCGCCTCCCACGCTGTATCCAGTCCTTATTACACATCCATGGTTCAGTCGCTGTGGCAACCATTTACAACTTCAATTCAAGGCACACACTTTTCAGAAGTGTCCCCTTTAATTATTCATTTCTTCTTCTTCTTCTTCTTCTTCTTCTTCTTCTTCTTCTTCTTCTTCTTCTTCTTCTTCTTCTTCTTCTTCTTCTTCTTCTTCTTCTTCTTCTCTGAAAGGAATGAAGCACGGTGGAGAAAAGAGAGATGGTGAGGTAGACGAAGGCTAGAGAGGAAGATAGAGGTTAGAGACAGAAGTCAGGCGGGGAAACGTGACGAGCGTGACCTCATCTGTCACATCCTCCCTCCTCCCTCCTCCATCCTCCATTCTCCCTCCTCCTCCCTCCTCCCTCCGGAAACGGTTGCATAACCCAAATAAACATAATCAGTTAATATATATATATCAACAGTAACATTGAGCTTCTATAGATGACACAATACTAAACATACAGAATAGTTTAGAATAAACTATAAAAGACAAAACTATTCATTATAAACATTACATACATGTGTTTTGTTTAATGGTATTTAAAATACAATAAGGAAGAGTACAACTGGTCAGGTGTGGATTGTTGTATACAAAATAAACAATACATTTTCCTACACTTAATCTATAGAGAAATACTTATTATTATAATAATAATAAAACATATTATAGCCATTAGATGTCTTTTTAAAACCAACATTTTCTACACTATACTAAAAAGCTAAAATAAATAAACCATCTTCATCCACACCCATAGACCCTCACCTCACACACACACACACACACACACACACACACACACACACACACACACACACACACACACACACACACACACGTTAAGCCTGTGTGTTGCCTCAGTATTAGACAGGACTTAGTACACAGAATAATGGCGTCCTGGCTTCTTACACAAGACTAATCCACTTTCATGCCATGATACTCTGACGTGTCAAGCCTTGTTCGTCGTCCCCCGCCTCATTAACGAAAGGAAGCATCAATTAATCTTCTTATTAATGATTCATGGCTCTATATGCTAATGCCGCTCTCTGGTGGCAGGGAGTCCTGGCGGCCAAAGTCAACCCGTGCAGATTACATACTGTACGATATGTGTTCACTTAAGTGTTCCTATCGCCCTCTTTTCCTGGCCGTCCTTCTCTGCACGCAGGATGCTGAATGATCTGTCATCACCTTGTCGTGCGGACAACCTTCGCCCGCACGCAGCTTTGTTGGATATTATGGCATGTTGATAGATTCCCTCCTGTAGTCCGCGTGGCTCTCAGGCGGATTTTATGGAGGTCATGTTCGGAGATGGGCTTCTATAGCAGGGTCCCAGGACGATGGGGTGCACGCAGAGATACAGGACATGACTTTAGAAGAAGGCAGCTGACTGGCCTTCATCACCACTGTATATTGCTGTGATGTTTTACAGTTTGAATATATGTATCTTCTGAATTAAGCTAAACAAACAAATTAGAAAAACGACATATTTTCTTTAGGCATTCAAATGTTTAAAAATGTTTAAAAATATACATAAATAGAGTAAAATATATAAAATATAAAGACTAAATAATACCGGTATAAAACAAACATTTAAAATTAAAAGAATGTAAATAAAAATACATATACATACATAAGTACTGTCGTCAGAACGTAACCCTAACCTATACACAAACTGGAGGAGTATCTAGTGTTTGGTCCACATGGTTTCTTCTTCTTAAGAACAATACATATATAATATATAATTATTATAATATAAATAATATCTAGTGTTTGGTCCATATGTTTCTTCTTCTTAAGAACAATACATATAAATATATAATTATTAAATAAATAATATCTAGTGTTTGGTCCACATGGTTTCTTCTTCTTAAGAACAATACATATATAATATATAATATATAATTATTATAATATAAATAATCTAGTGTTTGGTCCACATGGTTTCTTCTTCTTAAGAACAATACATATATAATATATAATTATTATAATATAAATAATATCTAGTGTTTGGTCCACATGGTTTCTTCTTCTTAAGAACAATACATATATAATATATATAATATTATAATATAAATAATATCTAGTGTTTGGTCCACATGGTTTCTTCTTCTTACGAACAATACATATATAATATATAATTATTATAATATAAATAATATCTAGTGTTTGGTCCATATTGTTTCTTCTTTTAAGACAATACATATATAATATATAATATATATAATTATTATAATATAAATAATATCTAGTGTTTGGTCCAAATGGTTTCTTCTTCTAAGAACAATACATATATAATATATAATATATATAATTATTATAATATAAATAATATCTAGTGTTTGGTCCAAATGGTTTCTTCTTCTCAAGAACATACATATATTGATTACTAAAGCAATTTAATTAAATGAAAACATATATTCAGGATGAAGATTCTTTACTAAAACCTATATTTAAAATGACTTTATAAAAAGTCAAACCCATGTAATCAAATATGTAAAGATAACAATCATATATTTTAAGTTGTACAAACAAGAATATATCTTATAGTTTCATGAACACATCTTTTCCCCAGTTCCGTGTTTTCAATCGTAACATAGTTAATAATGTATTTGGCGCTTTTGGCTGCAGACGTCTTTAACCCCTCGTTGATCAACGTGTGAACAGGAACACTTTGATTGGAAGCTCAAACTGGGATTATATGAAGAGTCCTTGGAGGTATCACTCAGAGTACAAGCACCTCGACAAGTACTCTGATTCCTTTCTGAGCAAACCAGGAAGTAGAGCAAACCAGATGCAACGTGCCACATGTCTGCGGGCTACCTCCCATCGATCTGCACACTAACCAGATTACACACGCATCCAGCAGCACTTGGGGATCCGGTTAGTGGGAACCATGTTCACATTCACATCTCCTCGTTCACAGTAATCAGCGGTGTGTTGCAGCATGTCACTAGTATCTTCAAAAAGGGGTTCGAGTTGTGTGGGAGCCAATAGGAGCCGAGCTCCCACAAGGAGGGGTCTGAGCTCCCGGACGCAGTGATATCACACATCTGTGGGGGTCGCGAATACATGACCAACAACCTTTATTTTAATCACAAATAATGCATGAGTCAATGTATTGAGTATTATCTACGTTAACGAGGTGAACAGGCTCAAAGAGAAACACGTTTCCAAAAGAACTACGCGTCTCTTGGATGACTATGCCTGCGCTGCACCTCCGAGGCGAGCAATGCATTATTACGCAATCTATGCCTGTGAGCGTGCTGCGCGAGCCGAGATGATGAGTCGGGTGTGTGTGTGTGTGTGTGTGTGTGTGTGTGTGTGTGTGTGTGTGTGTGTGTGTGTGTGTGTGTGTGTGTGTGTGTGTGTGTGTGTGTGTGTGTGTGTGTGTGTGTGTGTGTGTGTGTGTGTGTGTGTGTGTGTGTGTGTGTGCGTGCGTGTGTGTGTCCTGGTATCTTCAGGTATGTATTAAATCGCACATTAATGAAATGTCAGTTGAAGGAATTAAAGCATTTAGACATAAAAGAAAGCGACCGCATGTCTGTCATCGGACTTTGGTGATGTTGATTTTTAAAATGAATCGCACAAGGCCCGTCTGATTAAAAAAAAGTCGGTTAGTTACAGACTGAAAGCAGCCATTCCATAACTATAGAAGTGGCAAACAATCTACACAGTCCTGTTTGGAACATTCACAAGTTTCATAAATGTTTCTGTCATAAAAAAGATAGTTTTACATTTACCTGCTTAAGATAAGAGTTTTATTCCTTGTGGAACTACGTATTGTTATAGCTGTTCTACCGTGTGTGCTGCATACGGTATACATATGTTTACAAAAGAGTTGTTTGTGTTTCCGTGGGATTGAATCGAGTGTGCAAAGACTCGGCCAGCTTTGGAGGTCACATCATTCAAAAGAAATGTCAACAAACCTGTAACGATAGGCTGAACCTGGCATGCACTTGATCTGAGCAGAGGACCCCGCGTGCTCAGATGTGTGCCAGGACAGAGCAGCAGACGCACGGGCATGTGACCTGGTTCATCTGGGGCTGAGACATTGAGCTGGTTGCGTAACACAGGACCGACACACTCACTGAGAGGACTGTGTCCTACGGGACTGACACACTCACTGAGAGGACTGTGTCCTACGGGACAGACACACACTGAGAGGACTGTGTCCTACGGGACCGACACACACTGAGAGGACTGTGTCCTACGGGACCGACACACTCACTGAGAGGACTGTGTCCTACGGGACCGACACACTCACTGAGAGGACTGTGTCCTACGGGACCGACACACTCACTGAGAGGACTGTGTCCTACGGGACCGACACACTCACTGAGAGGACTGTGTCCTACGGGACTGACACACACTGAGAGGACTGTGTCCTACGGGACAGACACACTCACTGAGAGGACTGTGTCCTACGGGACTGACACACTCACTGAGAGGACTGTGTCCTACGGGACTGACACACTCACTGAGAGGACTGTGTCCTACGGGACTGACACACTCACTGAGAGGACTGTGTCCTACGGGACCGACACACTCACTGAGAGGACTGTGTCCTACGGACCGACACACTCACTGAGAGGACTGTGTCCTACGGGACAGACACACACTGAGAGGACTGTGTCCTACGGGACCGACACACACTGAGAGGACTGTGTCCTACGGGACAGACACACACTGAGAGGACTGTGTCCTACGGGACAGACACACACTGAGAGGACTGTGTCCTACGGGACTGACACACTCACTGAGAGGACTGTGTCCTACGGGACAGACACATCTCACTGAGAGGACTGTGTCCTACGGGACTGACACACTCACTGAGAGGACTGTGTCCTACGGGACTGACACACTCACTGAGAGGACTGTGTCCTACGGGACTGACACACTCACTGAGAGGACTGTGTCCTACGGGACTGACACACTCACTGAGAGGACTGTGTCCTACGGGACTGACACACTCACTGAGAGGACTGTGTCCTACGGGACTGACACACTCACTGAGAGGACTGTGTCCTACGGGACAGACACACTCACTGAGAGGACTGTGTCCTACGGGACAGACACACTCACTGAGAGGACTGTGTCCTACGGGACTGATGCATCTCATTATGTGACAGAAGCCTGCGAGTAAACACAGGAACACAACGAATCCCCCGGGGCTGCAACCCTGCACGTTGTAACGGGATTATTAAACACACACACACACACACACACACACACACACACACACACAGACACACACACACACACACACACACACACACAGACAGACTCTGTGGTCAGAGATGGCAAAAGTACACACATCCTTTACTCGAGTAGAAGTACAGATACAGATATTACAAAATACTCTGGTGAAAGTAGAAGTACTGACTACATTTCTTTCCTCAAGTCAAAGTAAAGAGGCTTTGAAGTGTACTTCAGTAAAAAGTACCCATAGCTAGCAGCTGTTTTAAAGAGTACCTGACCTCCCTTTATATCAATAGAAGAATAATGTCATTGTTAGCTAATGAATGTTTCCATGGTGACCAACGGCAACATGACAACGTTTCCATTGGTCCCTCTTCTTTAGAGAAGACCAGGAAGTGATGGATACACGGATCGTGTTCCAACCAATAGGCACGCAGTGACTCTAAAGAATAATGATCACGCACCAACACACATTCAGACTAAAGGAACCAGCTGTTTGGGAAATGAGAGAAGTAGAAAGTACAGGTATTTGAGTTCAACATGAGAGAAGTAGAAAGTACAGGTATTTGAGTTCAACATGAGAGAAGTAGAAAGTACAGGTATTTGAGTTCAACATGTGAGAAGTAGAAAGTACAGGTATTTGAGTTCAACATGTAAGAAGTAGAAAGTACAGGTATTTGAGTTCAACATGTAAGAAGTAGAAAGTACAGGTATTTGGGTTCAACATGTAAGAAGTAGAAAGTACAGGTATTGAGTTCAACATGTGAGAAGTAGAAAGTACAGGTATTTGGGTTCAACATGTAAGAAGTAGAAAGTACAGGTATTTGAGTTCAACATGTGAGAAGTAGAAAGTACAGGTATTTGAGTTCAACATGTGAGAAGTAGAAAGTACAGGTATTTGAGTTCAACATGTGAGAAGTAGAAAGTACAGGTATTTGAGTTCAACATGTGAGAAGTAGAAAGTACAGGTATTTGAGTTCAACATGTGAGAAGTAGAAAGTACAGGTATTTGAGTTCAACATGTGAGAAGTAGAAAGTACAGGTATTTGAGTTCAACATGTGAGAAGTAGAAAGTACAGGTATTTGAGTTCAACATGTGAGAAGTAGAAAGTACAGGTATTTGAGTTCAACATGTGAGAAGTAGAAAGTACAGGTATTTGAGTTCAACATGTGAGAAGTAGAAAGTACAGGTATTTGAGTTCAACATGTGAGAAGTAGAAAGTACAGGTATTTGAGTTAAAAATGTAAGAAGTCAAAGTAAAAAGTCGTCAGAAAAATAAGTATTTGGGTAAAGTACTGATACCAGAAAAATGTACTTAAGAACAGTAACGAAGTATTTGTACCCCACTACTTCCCAAGTGAGGATCCAGTTTGAGGTTCCTTGGCCGTTCCCTCTGACGTTAGCATGCTAATCACCACCTGCTTCCCCCTGCCCTGCAGCATAATCCCCTCCGCTCAGAGGATGTACCAACACACACATCACACACACATCACACACACACACACACACAAAGAGAGGATTTTCATGATCTGCATATTTGTAACATGATCTCTTTTGCGTGGTCACGTGACGCCTCCTTGACCTTCCAATTGGCTGGCAGTGTTTGTCCTCCCAAGGCTCAACAGGGAAGTCTTTAATGTTCCTCCTCTGTTTGATAGGATAAGAGACGAAGCTCCTGGCAAGCATGCTCATATGTGTTGCTTTGATCCATCGTGCATTATGTTTGTGGCATACTCTACATGCATGTGTGATGTGACAATGGGGCGGAGAAGCAGATGATATTCAGCTGAGGAGATATAAGCACTGCTGTGTGATCTGATAAGGTCTGTGATGTTACACCAACGCTTGACGTGTGTGCTTTGTGCAAATCTGGATCCCTTGCATCGCGTCCTTCAAAGCAAGTCAAATGTGTTTCATTGATTCAAATACACACGTTTCTCCTGGGCTTAGGCTCTAACATACAGTATAACATAGAAAAACAAAAAGCAATAGTGCCCTGAGAGGCCTGGGTGCTGTGAAGAAGTGCAGGTGTGGTTAAAAAACAATAAATGTTAAGCTACACAACAAAGCAACACGAGCAATAACATCTAGGAGGGAAATAAAGAGAAGGACCATTAAGAATAGTTACATTAACCAGTCCTTTGATCCTCCTTAGCAACGGTCTGTTCTCCTTAGCAACAGTCTCCATAGTGAAACATAACAGACCTCTGGAATGTCCAAATCAACCAATCGGAATCAAGTATTCTACTAAACCATTCAATAGTTTGGTTTAATTCATATTTCTCTCTCATCACTATTATAACTTTGCTTAAGTTGAATGATATGATGGAGACATGATTGCTGGCCCTAAAATTAAATGGCCCCTTTCTGAGGGTAAAAGATTAAATGCAAATGTGAAAAATAATAGTTACATATACCGGACTTTTCTGCACACTGTACATAGTTCCTTGATCTTCCATAGCAACGGTCGGTTCTCCTTAGCAACAGTCTGCTAGTGGATCATAACAGACCTCTGGAATGTCTAAATTGACCAATCAGAATCAAGTATTCTACTAAACCATTCAATAGTTTGGTTTAATTCATATTTCTCTCTCATCACTATTATAACTTTGCTTAAGTTGAATGATATGATGGAGACATGATTGCTGGCCCTAAAATTAAATGGCCCCTTTCTGAGGGTAAAAGATTAAATGCAAATGTGCAAAAATAATAGTTACATATACCGGACTTTTCTGCACACTGTACATAGTTCCTTGATCTTCCATAGCAACGGTCGGTTCTCCTTAGCAACAGTCTCCATAGTGAAACATAACAGACCTCTGGAATGTCCAAATCAACCAATCAGAATCAAGTATTCAACTAAACCATTCAATAGTTTGGTTTAATTCATATTTCTCTCTCATCACTATTATAACTTTGCTTAAGTTGAATGATATGATGGAGACATGATTGCTATCCCTAGAATTAAATTGCCCCTTTCTGAGGGTAAAAGATTAAATGCAAATGTGCAATAAAATAGTTACATTTACCGGACTTTTCTGCGCACTGTACATAGTTCCTTGATCTTCCATAGCAACGGTCTGTTCTCCTTAGCAACAGTCTCCATAGTGAAACATAACAGACCTCTGGAATGTCCAAATCAACCAATCAGAATCAAGTATTCAACTAAACCATTCAATAGTTTGGTTTAATTCATATTTCTCTCTCATCACTATTATAACTTTGCTTAAGTTGAATGATATGATGGAGACATGATTGCTATCCCTAGAATTAAATGGCCCCTTTCTGAGGGTAAAAGATTAAATGCAAATGTGCAATAAAATAGTTACATTTACCGGACTTTTCTGCACACTGTACATAGTTCCTTGATCTTCCATAGCAACGGTCTGTTCTCCTTAGCAACAGTCTGCTAGTGGATCATAACAGACCTCTGGAATGTCCAAATCAACCAATCAGAATCAAGTATTCTACTAAACCATTCAATAGTTTGGTTTAATTCATATTTCTCTCTCATCACTATTATAACTTTGCTTAAGTTGAATGATATGATGGAGACATGATTGCTAGCCCTAGAATTAAATGGCCCCTTTCTGAGGGTAAAAGATTAAATGCAAATGTGCAAAAATTGCAACGGTCGGTTCTCCTTAGCAACAGTCTGCTAGTGAATCATAACAGACCTCTGGAATGTCTAAATTGACCAATCAGATTCAAGTATTCAACTAAACCATGTAATATTTTGTTTTGACTCCTATTTCTCTCGTAGTTGTCTGTTCTGCTTCAGTCTTTATTGTTCAAGCTTATAAAGTAAGGATCTCAGTGAGATTTTGACATATTTTAAGTTGAGTAAAGTTAGGATAAAAGCATTACAGGGAGTTATAAAAAGAGGTAAAACAAGGAGGTCGTTTGGCTTTATAAATGTGTGTCTCCTCTGCGAGTCAAAGGCCTTAAAGCTTTTCTCTGATTTTCAGCCCAAAGCCGAGTTAAAGAGCACAGTTTCATCATAAAACCCAGAGAGGCACTCCTTGCACTTTTGTCCATATAAATAATAAAGCATGTCTCGCTTTCTGAGCCCAAAAGCATTTAGCTGCAGGATCAGCAGTTCATCGATGAAGATGGGAAGATTTAAGCAATATGAGGCAACTGGGAAAACACGCTTTCAGCCCTGAGAACATTTTCCTAGTGAATATAAAGCTTCTAATATATTCTTAGATCTTCACCTCCATTCGCGAGATGATGCATATGATCATGTGCCAGGTGTAGCTTGCAGGGAGGAACACACACGACAGTTTTTATTTATTTTGGTACATTTTAGCACCGTTTCTTTCACACTCAAACACACTTTTTCTCTCCTTTTTTGATTATATTCAGGCTTCTCTGATCGCACTTTCGGTTACATCTGAAATGTCAGCGCGTTTCCACGTACTTTCTTTATGCAAAACACCGGCACATCAGAGGAGATCTCCGACAGTCTGTACCCACATATCACACCAAGGAGAATGTCTTTGGATTGTACGAGTTTGAATATTTAAGGCCTGCCTTTGTGTCATATCTTCACCTCAAACCTTCCAATGATATCTTAATAAAACGATGCACGAGGTAGTTCACGACAACACCTGGATCAAATATGGTGACATTTAAAAAGATACTGCAGAAAAACCAGTGTGTGAGATGCATTCGAGTGTCTGTGTGTGTAATAAAAGGCACATGCAGGCAGTAGGAAACGTTGTGCATGACAGATATTAGCTTTTTCACGTCAAACACTATTTACACAGTGAAAGGACATGTTCATTCTTAGACTAAAACATTCGTAGGACTATTTGTCAGAGTGAAATGATGGCATAAAGACGCTTGTTTAAAGGTTTGACATTTTCATTATGGTTCACTCGATGCTTAATTTGCATGACAATAAAATGACAGTTTGACGAAACAGCTAAAAGGCAACATTCAGAGCGAAAATCAGTAATCAAATCCAGCTTATCGTCTTTAAACAGAGCCTTTTGTACTGTTTATTTGCAGTTCACTATGTTGTACTGTATACGAACTAAACATACAACAAAATAACAATCATTGTTTTACTCCCTTTCTTTTATAATGTGCTTAGTTGGTGTTTCTTGTATTATTTATTTGAATGCATTTTTTTAATGAATTGTATTTAATGTGTGTATTACAAGTTTAAAGTCGAAAGAAGGTTTGTTATTATTATTATTAGTAGTAGTAGTTGTGGAAGTAGTAGAAGTAGTAGTAGTAGTAGTAGTAGTAGAGTAGTAGAAGTAGTAGTAGTAGTAGTAGTAGTAGTAGAAGTAGTAGTAGTAGTAGTAGTAGTAGAAGTAGTAGTAGCAGTAGTAGTAGTCGTAGTAGTAGTAGTAGTAGTAGTAGCAGCAGCAGTAGTAGTAGTAGTAGTAGTAGTAGTAGTAGTAGTAGTAGTAATAGTGGTAGTAGTAGTAGCAGCAGCAGTAGTAGTAGTAGTAATAGTAGTAGTAGTAGTAGTAATAGTATCAGCAGTAGTAGTAGTATTAGTAGTAATAGTAGTACTGTTAGTAGTAGTAGAAGTAGAAGTATTATTATTACCTTATTAGTACCATTATTAGCGGCAGCCATTTCTCCAATATATCCCGTCTCCAAACACACACACACTCTTACTCTTAACACACACATGCCCACACACACACACACACACACACACACACACACACACACACACACACACACACACAGAAACACACTCACATACAAAGTGAGGGCAGGCAGGTGGTTTCTATGGTAACCGTGTGAAGGTGGCTGGGGAGTGTGAATGCACTGTAGAGACTTTCAGAGTCGAGAGGGAGAGAATGTCAAAGAAGAAATACATATATATATATATATATATATATAAAGTTCCCCAAAGACCTTGTATTTCTCAGCAGAAATCCAAACAGCCAGCTGCAGAAAGACAGAAAAACAAAAGATAAAGCGGGAAGAAAGAAGCAAAAAGCACCAACAAATCAGACCAATCTACATCGCTGATGTGATGGGAAGAAACTGTGAATTATAAGGGAAGTGATTTGTTTCAAGGCCCGCTGCCTGACGGGGGGAATGTGAGAATTGAAAAGCCATTAGAGATGAATACTTCAAGGAGAGGTTGAATGGACCAATTACTGAGGGGGGGGGGGGGGGGGGGGGTTTACTGCTGGGCACTGTCCAATGTAACCTTGATGGATGATTAGCTGGATCCACTTGAATGGAAATGTACAGCGTCTGCCTTCCTGTGCTGTGTCAGGTGTTTGTGCATCCAGCTCAGGGAGGCGCTTTCTGTGAGGAATGGAAACGAGCTGCAGTGGGTCTTCAGACATATGAATATGAGATGCATTCAAAGCCATAGAAGCTGTGTGTGTACGGCTATCGATGAGATGAAGACAGCCATTACTATTCATATCTACTCTAG
Organism: Chaenocephalus aceratus; assembly: GCA_023974075.1. Taxonomy (NCBI): domain Eukaryota; kingdom Metazoa; phylum Chordata; class Actinopteri; order Perciformes; family Channichthyidae; genus Chaenocephalus; species Chaenocephalus aceratus. Next base: position 282,739 of record JAMFTG010000111.1, on the reverse strand, counting down.
ATCTAAATATGAGAGGTATTTAAAAGTAGCGGTCAGACTATGTGGTCGCTGGTAGACCCCTACACATAAGATGAGATGAGATGGACCTTAATAATGGGGACATTCAGTAGTTTTAACAGGCTGAGAAAAACAGGACAGGACAGACTCACACAATATTAAAGATTAAAGATGAATACAAATTAAAGATACAATTAAAATGAAATACAGGTAAGTAACTTCTAAAATAACAAATTCATTAAATGAACATTATATACATATTTGGGTCATATATACATATTACTGTGTACATGTATGTGTGCCAACAACATAGACTATGCTATAAGACCCCTTGTGGTGAAATACCAATTATGTGCAATATAGTTATATATATGGCGTTAATAGCTGTGTGATATATATACCTGGCTTCTATATCTTCAAAACTGTTAAAAGATGGGTATTTTGTAATGTTTGTAATTCTTGATATCTTTAATATGTTGCTTCTTAGTTAACATTAAGCTGTCTTTGGCTCTTTTCTTGCTGTAACAAATGCAAATGTCCCCTCTGTGGGACGACTAAAGGTGTTCTGATTCTGAGAGACATTCAAACCCATAGAAGCTGTGTGTGTGTGTGTGTGTGTGTGTGTGTGTGTGTGTGTGTGTGTGTGTGTGTGTGTGTGTGTGTGTGTGTGTGTGTGTGTGTGTGTGTGTGTGTGTGTGTGTGTGTGTGTGTGTGTGTGTGTGTGTGTGTGTGTGTGTGTGTGTGTGTGTACGGCTATTAATGAGATGAAGATAACACCGTTACTATTCATATCTACTCTAGATCTGAAGAGAATAGAAGAGAATAGGGAGGGATGAACCCCTCTGTAGTGGCCTCACATGCAGAGCACACAGCACACAGTGACATGTGTGCTCTGCTTTTAACCCATCCCAGTACCAGGAGCAGTGGGCAGCTATTGTACAGCTATTCTACAGCTAGTGCACAGCTAGTGGGCAGCTATTGTACAGCTAGTGGGCAGCTAGTGGGCAGCTATTGTACAGCTAGTGGGCAGCTAGTGGGCAGCTATTGTACAGCTAGTGGGCAGCTATTGTACAGCTAGTGGGCAGCTAGTGGGCAGCTAGTGGGCAGCTATTGTACAGCTAGTGGGCAGCTAGTGGGCAGCTATTGTACAGCTAGTGGGCAGCTAGTGGGCAGCTAGTGGGCAGCTAGTGGACAGCTATTGTACAGCTAGTGGGCAGCTAGTGGGCAGCTAGTGGACAGCTAGTGGACAGCTAGTGGGCAGCTAGTGGGCAGCTATTGTACAGCTAGTGGGCAGCTAGTGGGCAGCTATTGTACAGCTAGTGGGCAGCTAGTGGGCAGCTAGTGGGCAGCTAGTGGACAGCTATTGTACAGCTAGTGGGCAGCTAGTGGGCAGCTAGTGGACAGCTAGTGGACAGCTACAGTAGTGGGCAGCTAGTGGGCAGCTATTGGGCAGCTATTGTACAGCTAGTGGGCAGCTAGTGGGCAGCTATTGTACAGCTAGTGGGCAGCTAGTGGGCAGCTATTGTACAGCTAGTGGGAAGCTAGTGGGCAGCTAGTGGGCAGCTAGTGGGCAGCTAGTGGGCAGCTATTGTACAGCTATTCTACAGCTAGTGCACAGCTAGTGGGCAGCTAGTGGGCAGCTATTGTACAGCTAGTGGGCAGCTAGTGGGCAGCTATTGTACAGCTAGTGGGCAGCTAGTGGGCAGCTAGTGGGCAGCTAGTGGGCAGCTAGTGGGCAGCTATTGTACAGCTAGTGGGCAGCTAGTGGGCAGCTATTGTACAGCTAGTGGGCAGCTATTGTACAGCTAGTGGGCAGCTAGTGGGCAGCTAGTGGGCAGCTATTGTACAGCTAGTGGGCAGCTAGTGGGCAGCTAGTGGACAGCTAGTGGACAGCTACAGTAGTGGGCAGCTAGTGGGCAGCTATTGGGCAGCTATTGTACAGCTAGTGGGCAGCTAGTGGGCAGCTAGTGGGCAGCTATTGGGCAGCTAGTGGGCAGCTAGTGGGCAGCTATTGTACAGCTAGTGGGCAGCTAGTGGGCAGCTAGTGGGCAGCTAGTGGGCAGCTATTGGGCAGCTAGTGGGCATCTAGTGTACAGCGCCCAGGGAGCAATGGGAGTGAGGGGGGAAGGGTGATGTCCGGTGCCTTGCTCAAGGGCACCACGGCAGGGCAGGAGGTGAACTGGGAGCTCTCCAAGTAGCAGCCGGAGGTATTTAAAAGTATGGTTTATAACATGTCTGCATTAAAATGTCTTAAAAACAACTAAGTTCTATTTTGTGGACTTCTTGCACTATTTCTATTTGATGTGCATGTACGTGCACATCTCATAACATTCTCTTGCACTAGTTTTATGTCCTATATATATTCATGTTGCTCTGGGGGAGGAGCCTGCGACGTCAGGTTTTCATTGCCATATCTACACTGTAGGTAATGTGCACATGACAGTAGAGCCTTGAACCTCCCTTCATGTGAGCGTCAGAGCAAGAATACATCCTATATTACAGTTTCAAACCACGTTTTTACAATGACATATTCAGATGTGTTTTATGTATACATACCGCATTAAGTATGTTTCTAATAGAAACTCTTTAGTTATCAGAGAAACAAGCTGAGATGCCAGAGAACTAGGGATGTCCCGATCACCTTTTTTTGCTCCCGATCCGATTCCGATCATTTGATTTTGACAATTTGCCGATACCGATTTTTCCCGATCCGATCTTTATGCAATGCATTAAGAAAAGAAA